>VUYV01000168.1:1290760-1361214 GCA_008711295.1 Anarhynchus alexandrinus
TTTCTTTTCTTTTTTTCTCCCCCTCCCCCACCCCCCCCCCTTTTTTTGTTTTTTTTTTTTTTGAACAGGAACATGAACAGAATTTAACTGCATTTTAGGATTTGACTCCTGATGGGCTAGATTTTGTCTTGGCATGAGTTTTTGAAGATTGACGCAGTGCAAGAAGCAACAGCCAATGGCTTCAGAATCCATGGTTCCAGAGCAGGCGAAACAACATCTGATAAAGGGAAAAAGGCGGCAGCAACAGCAGCAGCAGCAGCCTAGGTCTTCCAACAGTGATGGTGAAGATGACATCTTTGTATTTGAAGCAAATGAGGCTTGGAAGGATTTTCACAGCTCTCTCCTTCACTTCTTTGAAGCTGGAGAGCTCTGCGATGTTACACTGAAGGTGATACTGTCGCACATCCATTGCATTTAACAGTCTGAAGATTAAGCTACGAATACATATGCTGGAGGTGGCTGTGAATTTGGGCAGGGGTATGGAAATGATATTAACCTGTTGGATCTGAGGCATCTCTAGCTAGGTTGTTTTTTTTTATTTAGAAGTTTACAACTGAAATGTAAACACTTAAGATGCTAACAGTCCAAGAGAGGACGTTAGTCCAAGATTTTGACCAAGAGTCAAAAGATAGTTAGTCCAAGAGTCCAAGATTTTGACCTCACCCAACTTGCCTTCTAAGCAGGTTCCCACAGTTGATCTGTTACTGTGCAATTTGAGCTCCTTGTAGCCTCTTTGTTCTCACACACTTTCATTCCCAATTTTATCTCTATTTTTGCATTCTGTGATGCTCTGCTAGATCTTTCCTGGCAAACAGGATTTCTGGAACAAATCTAACTTCCAGCATTCTCAACTAAAGAAAAAAAGAAACCCAAACAATTACGTTATATAGCTGATCAAAGAGTAAAGAAGGAGGAGGAAACCAGTTCTATGATTCTTGCATAGCATTGCTTTAATGCATTCTTTGTAACTCAGCTGTATATTACTTATATCCTGATTACAATAAATTTACACCTAGCATCCGTAACAGTGGTTGCCAGCACCTACAAATATTAACTATTGCTTAGCTAGACATCTTAGTAGTGCAAGATAGTTATTTAAGAAAAAGAGATGAAGAATATCTCCTACACAAAGAACAAATGACAGATGCCTTTAGGAGAAATTGTTTGACTGCCACTTTTACTATTAGATATTAACAGGGAAAATCCTTGACAGATGTGTGTCCCTGGTGGCCCGTGGGTAGGCACCTGATCTTTCTAAATGCTTGGGAGACCTGAGATGAAGAGGGTTTCACTCCCTTCTGCCCCAGTGGACAACAGGAGTAGAAGAAGCAAGAACATTTTTTGGTTCTGATTCACAGCAGATACTAAATTGCCTGTCACCGGGCACTGAGCAGGCACTAGATGCAGCAGTGAATAAGTCCAGTGGCTCATAAATTGAGTGGCTTGTAAGTCAAGGCTCATAGGACACTGAATGACAATACTGAAGCTGCTCTGGACAGCACGAGAGCCAAGAAACAGAATTTGCCTGAGAGCTCATCATCAGGTCTTTTTACATCTGTCATTTTAAAAGGCATTTTGGGGAAGAAGGTTCACGTCAGAACTTGTAACAACCCTCCTCTTCCCTTTTTTTGACCTCATCTTTGCCTTTTCCACTCACCCTTACAAAAAAGGCAGAAAGTCATATTTTATAAACATAGTTAAACGGATACATACTCCTTGCTAGGGAAACTTGGCTTGAAAATACACTTTACTGTGGCTGCAGTTTAACTTTCCCTAAGTTAGGCTTGTATTAATGTTCATTTGTATTATTTGTGTGGAGCTACTTTGGTAATTTAAAAATATTAGATTGCATTACTTGGCTTCCAGTCCTCAAGTAGAGAATATAATCTATGGAGGTTAGAGTAACCTATGTACATCGTACTGTAAGGCTTCCTAAATTAGTGATTTTCAAGTAACTGGTAACTATATCTTGAACTAGAATTTTCTGGAGGGCCTGATTTTTCTTTTTGTAGTGCTCAGGTATTTCTAATGTTTTAAGAATAACTTCTTCTTTACTGAACTTTCTGCTTTTGTGCGTGACCTCTGATAGTGAGGAATTCTGGCATTGCTGTTGTCAGACCAATTATTGATTTAACTGCTGGCTCTTAAAATACGTTAATTAATAACTGGAGAGAAAAACTGATTTAGAAATACCAAGAACATGCTTGATATTTAAAATCAAATAGATTTGGGTAAAACGGTGAAGCCATTTAATTCAAAAGAAAGATCTAATTAGAGAGTGGGATGATGGGCAGAATAAAAATCTCTGAAGGTGAGAATGGCCTAGGAGCTTTCCCAGATACAGCAGACCAGCTGGTACCATCTTTTTGCATCAGTACTATAATTAGTTGGAGTGCTGACGCTGTAGCAGTGGTAAACTATGGGAGCACACAGGGAGACTTCCTCTGCTCCAGGAGTTAAAATCTGGAATTTCATCTGCTGTAATGCTACTGTCATACGAACAGCTCCCTGTTAGAAGGCAGACAGTGGCAGACACATACCACCTGCATTTCTTCGGTGTTTTTTTGTTCGTTTGGTAGGTCTATGAATTGTTCCTTCTGGAGTGATCTAATTAACTCACACTGAACCAGCCATCTTTTCCTCACTTTTAATCTGCGTACTCTTTCATGTGTGTTTGCTTTCTGTACTTGGCTTACTGCTCGCCAGGCAGGTTACACCTGTGTTGATAACACACACTTTTAAAAAGGGTAGAGAAATTGTGTGTTGAATCAGAGATAGAAAAAACTCCAAATTATCCTTTATAATTTAATATCCTTTTTTTTTTTTAACATTGCAAGACTTCTCACTTTAACGCCTTCATCTGAAAATGAACATGTAATTTGAGTCTGGCAGGAGTACTGGTTGCTTAACTCAGCCATCTCTTTATGTTAGCGCAGACTGCAGAATGATGAAGGCTGTAAGAAAGCACTCCTGTAACACAAATAAGTAGTGGATTGTTCCTTTACCTTCACTACCTACATTCTCTTAATGTAATTGAATTCTAGAATTTTATAAGTGAAAAGCTTATTTTATGCTTTCTGATCAGAATTTTGAAAAATACCTCCTCTTTATGGGGAATACTCTATCTTTTGTGGCTGAACAACTTCTAAAAATCTTGAAGTGATTGGTAACTTTTAATAATCCCTGTAATACCTGTTATTACTGCCGTTTTACATGAATTTGCTGCTAATATAGAGCATTATAAATTCCTCAACATTAGTAAAAGTCCAGAGGTTTAAGTTGTCTAAAAATGTCACTTTAACAATTTATGCCCTCCCCCCCCGCAAAGTCTCTGAAATACACATAAGACAGACAAGTGCCTAGCAGTCTCCTCCTGTCTCCAAGATGCATCTAGAAGGTTCCTAAGGATGTTTCATTTAAGAAATAGGACATGGCTCTCAAAGAAAAGCAAGTTCAGTGCATCAGTGCTATTGCTTCCTTGTGTTATGGCCTTGCCCTACTCTGGTGAACAAGTTACGACTCAGACCTGCTTGGAATACATTGATCTGATGTCAGAAGTACAGGGCAGATGGAATTATTTTGCTTGAACAAAATACGGTAGCTCAATGCATATTAAGTTCAGGATTCTTATTTCAGCTTAACTGTCCATCCTATCACAGCCAAAACTGACATTCTAGTAAAACACTGAGGGTTCTTTTCTTCTTTTTTTTTTTTTTTCAGGTTGGTTCAAAGCTTATCTCCTGCCACAAACTGGTGCTAGCTTGTGTTATACCTTACTTTAGAGCCATGTTTCTTTCGGAAATGGCTGAAGCCAAGCAGACGTTGATTGAGATCAGGGACTTTGATGGTGATGCAATAGAAGACCTAGTGAAGTTTGTATACTCCTCCCGGATTACTCTGACAGTGGATAACGTCCAGCCTCTCTTGTATGCTGCTTGCATTCTTCAGGTGGAACTGGTAGCAAAGGCATGCTGTGAATACATGAAGCTGCACTTCCATCCCTCCAACTGCCTGGCAGTCAGGGCATTTGCAGAGAGTCACAACCGCATTGACTTGATGGACATGGCTGATCAGTATGCTTGCGAACACTTTACGGAAGTGGTGGAGTGCGAAGACTTTGTGAGCGTGTCACCACAGCACCTCCATAAACTCCTGTCCTCCAGTGACCTGAGTATTGAAAATGAAAAACAAGTTTACAACGCTGCTATCAAGTGGCTGCTAGCCAATCCACAGCATCATGCTACGTGGCTGGATGAAATACTTGCGCAGGTAGGGCAGGCTGAGGCGCAGTGTGCCTGTCTTGTCATTGGTTTAGTTGTATAATCAACTGTTTGTACTTAGGTACAAACTTGATGAAAATTGTTCTTAGCAGTTGGCACCTCATCTAGTATTTGCAGTTGTGAGTTGACAGTGGAAGCAGGTTAGACCTCCTGAATATCAGGAAGAAGTCATATTCTTCAGTTTCTGTAGTGAGAAGAGTACTCACTCATGGCTGGGGAGTGGGGAGCCAACAAAAAGCTGCATCTGTGTTAGAGCAGAAACTTCTTAGATTTACACATAGTGGAGAACATAAAGCCACTTGGTTGATACTACTACAGCCTGAAACACTCACTTCCCTTGCTGGTAAGTGTTTGCACTTAAGAAGGGAGAGCAAAGCTGTTGAGGAGCTTTTTACATGGCTAGGAAAGTAAAACTGTAACGGAGATGTGCCATATCAAGTTGTGCTACTTCTAGGATGTTTCTATATTTAATTAACAGAAGACCAAGATGTGTTAGCCCTATAAGCAGGCTAGGAAACATATGCTAGACCCTTTAATGCTCACTAGGCTAGCACTGCTGGTTACCTGTAGGGTTCAAAAGGAGTTAGCAGTTTAATGGTTTAGACTTGATGAGAATCCACTGCTTCTGAAAGAAACACATACAGGTATCAAAAGGTCACTTAACTGAACTTATTTAAACACCCATCGGACCTCCTCCTGTCAAAGCGTTAGGTATGTCAGTTATTCAAGCTCCATATGCATTGATTATGGGACTTTAAAATACAGTATTTGAGACAAGTATAGAGAACCTGTGCTGGGGAGGAAGGGGGTACATGCCATGCACTGCAAAATGCCCTGTGTATCTTAGCAGGTAGGATCAACTGTGCCGTTTCAGTTGTCACTGAACTCCAACTTGAATATTTTGCATTTGGCAGAATTGCTAATATTGGCATCATGTGAGTAAAGAGAGGTCCGCTAGCATACTGCTGTCATTGTCTTCATGCATCATTTTTCACATTTCCTGGTAAAAGATCACAACTGTTTATTGTCTTCCAAAAATCTTCAGTTTCATCTAGACTAGTGTGATGTTTTTGGTACAAAAATCCCTTCTTTAGTACACTATAATTAAATTTACAGGCAATATAATTCGAGATTTAAAAAAAAAAAAGTTATTGCCCAGGTGTACGAGTAGGTGAGATTAACATCCCTGTTTTATTTATGGAAACCATTCTAGAACGAAGCAATGAAAAAGTAAACCCCTTCTTGTAAATATGGGTTATTTGCCAGAGTATATGGAGCCATCAGTTGATTTAGACATTATTGCTAGCAGAAAACATGACAGGGCTTCTTTATAGTTATTATCCACATCATAATCAGCCTTAGGGGTTTCGCTGTCATAGTGAGGTTCTGAATTTGTCAGCATCACTTGCCTCATGAGTCTATGAGCAGGGCTATGGCTGTGCTTTTAATCAGCCAAAAATAAGGCCAAAGTAAAGGAAGAAGTGGGACTGAAAGCAAGTGGGTAAGGAAGAACTGGTAGAAATACTTGCTTACTTCAAGGCAGGGACATTTGTCAGCCATGTAACAGCACCATTTTGCTGCTCTGAGAAGCACTGGAGATACTGGATTTCACAATTGCTGCTGAGCTAACTGGGAGGTGCTTGGCAGTGTTGACTCCAAACCTTAGGAAGTCAGATGCTGTTTTACTTCAGTTCCCCCCTGCTAACACCTGTCCCACCTTTGCGCCCGATTGTACTTCATATTCCTCACTGTTTCTCTCAAAAGGACAAATGAACGGTTTGCTGAAATAAGTGACTGTGGGGAGGAGGACATTTCAAGGCAGCCTTGGAGAGGCTGACCTTTTTTTCAGATGTGCCCCCTGTCACTGGGGATTGCTCTGGGCAGTGACCGCCTGTAGCTTCATCCAGAAGGAGCCTTTCTTTCCTCAGCCTGCTCACCAGATCTCTGCTGGGGAACCACAGGAAGGATTTGGGGAAGGAAACAATTAGCTCTCAACCATTTTTTTAAAAAAAAATTCTGTAGTCTGTCAAGTCCACACTAGAGAAAGGTGTTACTGCACTAGCAATACCTCCTTAATAGACACTTAGTTCATGCTGATAGTGTTTCCTTTTTGACTTGCCACCCAAAGAAAATGACCCATTCCAGCAAAAGCCCTCTTATGCTGGCATAGCAATGAGCTGAAAATTCACCCCCTCAGAAGACTAACCTGACACGGGCTATCCTGGTACAGTCACAGATGCTGCCTGCATCACACCAGGCAGGTGCAGTTGCGGTACAGGCAGCGGCACTTCTCCTTCCTCCACTCAGCCTGGGCCAAGGGGCAGTTCTCCACTGCTGCTTAAATGCAAATAGTTGTAGCGAACGTTTGTCACTAAAAAGAACTGTTCATATCGCTGTTATTCTGGAAAAAACGTATGAACGCCTCCCTTTTTAGTGAAGAGCGAGGGGCTGGCAGCTGGCTCAGAAGCTGCCATCTGTTATGCTTGCGTCACTGTAAATGGTGAGACTCAGTCAGTTCAGCCAGTTACTCCAACTGTGTTCATTTCTGTCAGGTACGGCTGCCTCTCTTGCCCATTTGTTTCCTTATGGGTGTTGTGGCAAAGGAAGAGATTGTCAAGCAGAATCTAAAATGTAGGGATTTGCTGGATGAAGCAAGAAACTACCACCTTCACCTGAGCAGCAGGGCAGTGCCAGACTTTGAGTACTCCATTCGCACAACACCAAGGAAGCAGACTGCTGGTAATTAAATGTGTGTCTGATTATCCCCTAGGGAGTGGTGTGGAGAAAAGGCGGTGCACCTGTGCAGGGTTAGGTAGCTTGGTATAAATGGTTGTTAATGACTTAATGCAAAATTGGGAAGGCCAT
This sequence comes from Anarhynchus alexandrinus, assembly GCA_008711295.1. NCBI lineage: Eukaryota > Metazoa > Chordata > Aves > Charadriiformes > Charadriidae > Anarhynchus > Anarhynchus alexandrinus. The sequence goes on from VUYV01000168.1 coordinate 1,297,906, forward strand.
TGTGTACCGCTCTGGTAATTAGCTAATGTGCTGCATTTTCCTAGCAGAACTTCAGCTGTCATTTTCTTTCTTTAAAGCATTATTTATTTATCCTGATCGGCTCTATCTGTATTAAAGCTAGAACTGTTAAGTATGTTGTGACCAGGCAGTATGTTCAAAGCTATACCGACAACAGTGGACACTTATCTTTTGGCACGAGAAGGTTGAGCTAACTTTTAAACTCTTTGGCTAGCCTACACCAAAAGTGAGTGATGAATATTAGACTGCAAATCCAAATTTTTACATTTTTATATTTAACAAACAATGCTTATCTCCCTGAGCAAAAATGACAAAAAGCATATTTAAAATATGCGTTGTTTTTGCATCAGCATAGATAGTTAATTGCCATAGCAGCATGCCAAGCAAAGGCAAAATCCAGCATCCAATTATGCAGGGCAATGACTATGCCCCCTGAAGTGAAATATGACTTCTCCCGAACTACATAATTTTCAGTTCACTCTGCTGTACAACTTTATCCCCCATCTTCCTGCTAGTTTTCTGGAAACCTGTTTTGTCTTCTTCAGGTGTGTTATTTTGTGTCGGTGGTAGAGGTGGATCTGGTGACCCATTTCGCAGCATTGAATGTTACTCTGTCAGTAAGAACAACTGGTTCTTCGGCCCTGAAATGAACAGCAGGAGAAGGCACGTGGGTGTGATCTCTGTGGGAGGTCAGTAACCCTGTTCAAAAGGCACTTGTTTGCTCCTTTTGGTGGAATTGGTACTTTTAATAAATATGTCTTCCAATGGCTTACCTGTTGGATATTCTTCAATTTAGTAAAGCTTCTTCCCCATGAAGGGGTTTTTGATTCTGAAACAATCCGAGAGCATGCTTACTGAAAAGACATTACTGCGAACTGAGAGTTGGGGTTGTTCAGCCTGCAGCAGGCTCCGGGGAGACCTTACTGTAGCTTTTTAATACTTAAAGGGAGCTTATAAGGAAGATGGGGACAGACTCTTTAGTAGGACCTGTTGCAACAGGACAAGGGGTAATGGTTTTCAACTAAAAGAGGGAAGATTTAGACTAGATATAAGGAAGACATTTTTTATGCTGAGTGGTGAAACACTGGAACAGGTTGCCCAGAGAGGTGATAGATGCCCCATCCCTGGAAACATTCAAGGTCAGGTTGGATGGGGCTCTGTCTGTAGTTGAAGATGTTCCTGCTCACTGCAGGGCGGCTGGACTAGATGACCTTTAAAGGTCCCTTCCAACCCTAACTATTCTATGAATGTTACATAGCTTCTTGTCTTAATAGGTGATTTAATTTTTTTTAATCCATTTATAAAGAAATAGCCTTACACAGCAGAGTCACCCAGAATTTGCTAGTACTCATACTAGCTCCCTTCATACTTAACTACATACAGGCAAGTCACTAAGACCATAAATCTTCCAAGAACAGACCTACCATTATTTTTGGGTCTCCATCTTCTGAAACCAGGTCCGTGCAGTCCAGAGCAGCTTAGCACCCATGATGCAACTTCTCCTTGTAAACGGTAGCTCCTGTGTTGCTGCAGCAGAACAGAAATCTTTTTCCCCTCACAGAAAATCTGGAGAGACTGATATAAATGTCCAAAACTGATCTGACCTGCAGTACTCAAGTGATGGGAAGATTTTTTGTCTACATATCTCAAGCTTTGTATAAAAGTCCACATTAGAACAGATCTCTGGTCGAGTACAGCATATAAAAAAATATAAAATATAAAAAATATATAAAAATAAAAATATAAAGTCTGTACTTACTAAAATCTTGATATTGAAAACATTTGAAAACTTTAACCTTTATTTGAGCTTTTTGTCTCCACATAGGCAGGGATATTGCATAAATGAAAACTGAAATGTTGCCAAGCAATCTCTGTATCAAAAGATGCGTATGTGTTTCAGGTAAAGTCTACGCAGTAGGTGGACATGATGGAAATGAACACTTAGGAAGCATGGAAGTATTTGATCCTCTCACAAACAAATGGATGATGAAGGCATCAATGAACACAAAGAGGTATGTGATCCAAACTTTAAGTCCTAGTCTGTGATAAATCATTTCTTGCTGATGCTGAAAAACACCATGTCTGTCCTGCCTTTATTTGGGTTTCCAAACTGTGCTATTTTTAGGAATTGTGTTTTTTTCCTATTTTGGGGCTTTATGCTATCAAACACCTTTATTTGCTAGCTGTAAAGCAAACACAAATCTGCATCACATACTTGCATACATCACATATTTGCAGAAACACAAAGTTGTGTGTAACATACTATAAGTATTTCAGTGCAAAACTGCATAATATCTCTCTCTCTAGGGAGAGGCCCTGGCTGGTAACATTGGTTATGTTTATGCTTTGGCTTTCTTTTGTCACTATTATCCTTTTCTTTTTTCGAGGGTTGGCTTCTGGAGCAGAGACCTCTTCTACTCCAGCTGTGCTTACATTCTGATATCTAGGGCATTTCTGCTATGCCCGATAAAGAACTTGAAACCAATGAACTTCTGTGGGTTTTTTGCTCTTTTTAAGAATGAGCAAGATAACTGCCAGTGAACATGCACAGTGAAATACTTCATACCCAGGAAACCAATAACTGCCTATGTTTTTGCCACAAAAGGCCAGAAGTGCTAAAACGCTCAAAGTCAGATTGAGGCTTTTTCTGCTTTTTGACATTTAAGATTCTTTTAAGGAAGCACAGATGGGTAATTTTTTGTTTCTGCTGTCATTTAAATCAACCTCCTTAATTCTACATTCTGTTTTGTTATTTGTTGTTTCTAAAAGCATCATGTACAAGCAGGAGTGAAATACTGAGCACGGCTAAGTCCTCAAGCTATTTGTAGCTGTGACCTAATCAAAGTAAAAGACCCAGACTCCTAGAAGGAGCTTCTTACTCCTCTTCCTCCCTACTGCCACCACCATAGGGCATATTCTCTGCAAACATCAGCCCTAGATTTCTGTGACATTTCTTCCTCAGTACCTTGGTAAATGAAAGGGCTGCTGTGCCTTGGCTGCACTCCATTCCTCCCATTCATGGACGTGGTGTCCGAATACTTAGTTGAGAAAAAACTGCCACCATTGATGGCGTCTACGTTATCTGCTGCGGCAATGTGAGATAAGCTCAGGATATCTCCACAGTGTTTGTTCTGCAGAAAGATTGTGCCTTCCTTACTCCTGCCTAGGTACCTTTGAACCTGCCCTCTGTGTAATGAGACAAGAATGTTCTCAGTGAAATGGCAAATCACCTGTCTTGGTAATTAAAGCAGAAACTTAATGCTTCTAATGAGTCTAGACCATACTTTGCATTTGTAATACTGATTGTATACATGTAATTGTAGAGTCAGTAGAAAAAAATCTGACAACTATTTTAACACAGACTTAATAAAAAATAACAGAATGGAAGAAATTGTAATTAAATCTTCCTAAAGTTCAGTAATCTAATATCCAGTACAGCCTTGCTTTTAATATGTATTAATATCACCCCCAAAAAAATCATTCCCAAATCATAGCAGCAGCTATACCAGCAAAGTTAAAACCAGCAGAATTTGATTCTTCAATAAAACAAAATAGGAGGCGTAAAATTCAGTACTGAGAAATCACATAACTAAGCCAATCATCTTATATATCCAAGCATATAATTAGAAAACTTGGGCCTTAGGGGACATTCAGTCAAAACAGTATTTCGTGTCCCCTGCCTTTATTTTTTAAACAGGAGCTTTGTCTTTTTGCAGTCTAAAAATATTCTAGCTGCAACAGTCCTGTTCATGGATCACACAATAACGTAGAGGCGCCTGGGAAAGCTGAGGTGAAGTTAAGATAAAACTCTAGAGCCCCTCTAACGGGAGGCTGCAAACATATGAAAGACTTTAAGGATAAAGCTGCAAGACTGATGCAGGTGTACAGAGGGCCAGCCACAGTGACTGGTCATTATTCATTATAAACTTCACTTTTAACTTTTTCATTACTTTTTTCCCCATAGTTTGAACCAGGTACCAGTCAGGTAACATTGCACTTGATGTGTCTTTCCCATTCCTTTTCCTTAAGGAGTTGCACTGAGGTGTTGATCCTGTGGTTTTCTTAGGAGAGGAATTGCTCTTGCCTCCCTTGGTGGCCCCATTTACGCAATAGGAGGTTTAGATGACAATACTTGCTTCAGCGATGTGGAAAGATACGACATCGATTCTGATCGATGGAGTGCAGTTGCCCCAATGAACACCCCCAGGGGAGGCGTTGGCTCCGTAGCCCTTGTGGTAAGTGACTGTTTCCTCCCAAGTCAAGGCCATCTGAGGAACTGAACAGCTTTTCCAATCTGCTTTTACAAGGCAGAACACAAGATTTTAAATAAAGTGCAGCTGGTGGGTCTGAGCACCTCCAGTCATCAAAATCGTATGGAGCTGTGCAAAAGATGAGGATATTTAGGATAATACTCACATCAAACTGAACTGCGCTCCCTGTTTCAACAGTAGTTGAGGTACCGGGAGCAAGTACCAGGACCCTTCTAACAACATCAGGCTAATGCTTCATGTCTCATTCCGAAGACCCTGGTTTGTCATGGTTACTATGTTTAAAGGCACTGAATGCACCTGCACTTTAATCCCCCTGTCGCCATGTGTACTCTGCAATATCTGCAACACTACATAACTGTTTAACTTCTTTAACTGGAAGACAGCGTTTACAAGTTGTTAGATAATTAAGTCTGTTGTTGGAATTCTTAAATAAAAGTAAATAATTAGGACTGTGTGTATATACCATGTTTTCCTAACATTGCTTATGAAAAGCTGAGTAAATACATATACATTACAAATAATCTTTCTCTATACAACAGAACCATGTTTACGCTGTGGGTGGCAATGACGGTGTAGCATCTCTTTCCAGTGTGGAGAAATACGATCCCCATTTGGATAAGTGGATAGAAGTGAAAGAGATGGGTCAGCGAAGAGCTGGCAATGGTGTCAGCGAGCTCCACGGCTGCTTGTACGTTGTTGGTGAGTAAGGATGTGGCATTCTGTAGTGCTGTTTCTGCCAAGTACTGGCATTTGGAAGAGGTGGCTGTTGCCAGAGGAACAGATAGACCTGACCTGTACTTTGCGTTCTCGGGCAAGAGAAGAAAGCAAGCAGAACCAGGGCACGCTTAAATGAAGGTGTATTAGTGAGGAAATAAAAAGCAGTTCCTAACCCACATTTCAGGGTTCAGGACAATACGTCCATATAGAAAACCTCTCGAGACTCACTAATCTTGTCTCCTTTTAGAAAAATTATTCTTAAGTTCACACACTTTTAAAGGACTCTAGTTCTAAGTGTAGACAACAGTAGCTTTTTTGCATAGTGATTACGCTTATTGCACAGCCTGTTGTCCCAGGCCTGTCGTGTTCTGCTCTACCTTGCATTTACCTGCTTTCCTGAGGGAGGAAGATGCCAGGTAGGTATGCCACAGTCATAGAGCTCTGCCTTGTGTATTATCATAAGCAATTTAAAAAGCTTCAAGTAAAACGCTGCTCTGACAGCTGCCCCAGCAAGGGGAATACATCACTGAAGTCTTGATTTTTTTCCTACTCAAGTATTCAGCAATGCTGTAATTTGAAAACATCGCAAGAGTGTGTTTTGCTTAAGCCAAAATAAGATCAAGACCATCCTTTTACTGGTCTTAGTTTTTTTTCTATTCCAAATTAGAAGCCGTTTCATTGTAACTATGCGTAAGATGAATTCAAGACGAAAAATAATAGAAATCTCCCCTCTCTTTGCAACTTGAGTAGAAGAAAACTGTCATTCTTGGTGATGTGTGTATGGTGAAAGGAGGGAGAGCTAGAATAGTTAATGAGAATTAATTAACTAGAACAGTTAATTCTTAGGCGCTTGTAAAATTCATGTAAAGAAACAGAGCTGGACACTAGCCCACTGAATGCTGAGAATAGCCTGATAATGCCAGTCTTGAATATCAATCAGCACTAGAAGTGGCTAAAAACTGATAATATGATGATTCTTTGCAGGTGGCTTTGATGACAACTCTCCACTGAGCTCAGTGGAGCGGTTTGACCCACGCAGTAACAAATGGGAATACGTAGCAGAGCTTACAACTCCAAGGGGTGGCGTTGGCATAGCGACCCTGATGGGTAAAATTTTTGCAGTTGGAGGTCATAATGGCAACGCGTACCTGAACACAGTGGAAGCATTTGATCCCATAGTGAATAGGTAATTTAAAATTTTTTATTTGGCTTAATAGGACAACAAAATTTGCCTATATGAAAACACAACATAATACAAATAGTGCGCAGTAGGAGTCTATCTGTTGTTTCCTGGTAATAATTGAGTAATATCCATGGCTAGCAATGCAGGAGTGCTGCTTATGCCATTAAGTTCTTCCTGTAAATATTTAAGCACCACCTCCTCCCTTCATCCAATAAGAATCTACATTCTTCTGGTTGTTTCAATCTGATTTTGCACTAAATTTACCAGACAAATAATGAGAATAAACTACCGGGGTGTATTTTTGCACAACTATATAACTAGGCTGTATAATAGAATTTCAGACACAGAAAATAAATACTTTCCAGTTGCCCAGAAAGGACAGGAACTTATTTTTCTTTTTTTTCCTCTTGCCATCTTCTTTAGGTGGGAACTCGTCGGCCCTGTGTCACACTGCAGGGCAGGGGCAGGCGTGGCTGTGTGCTCTTGTCTCAGCAGCCAGATCCGGGACGTGGGCCAAGGATCCAGCAACGTTGTTGACTGCATGTGAGCTCTGCTGCCTCCTCCAAATTCCAGAGGAATGATCCTAAGGGAGGCACTGCGGAGCTTTTAAACACTGTGTTTTGTATGGTAGGTTAAGAAATACAAACAATACATTTTCTTTGTGAAAAATGTTACCTCCTGCAACTGTAAAGCTTTTGGTGGCTTTCTATCAATAGCGATACGGAACAGTCTGTGAAGACATGGAATAAAAGTGTGACTCACAGGAGAAAACCTGCCAAGAGCTGCAATCATCCCATTTTTGAGAAGCTGTAATTTCAGAATCATTTGAGGCAACAGGTACAGGGACTCATTATTGAACTGTAAACCAGGCACGGGGTGAGGAGAGAGAGCAGCAGTTAGTTCTGCTGAGCCTTACCCAACAGCCCTGCTACACATTTTCTGAAGGACTCGAGTGCCATTTAATGTAACTTATTTTTGGGAATGTAGTCTTAAACATTTCCTAATTGTACAAGAGCTTTGTAACACAAAGCGTCTCAAGTTTTAGAAGGTAACGACATCCCTGTTGCACACTAAGATAAGTGGAGCAGAGAAGTTCAATGCCCACCTCCCAAGGGACTGCTGGCAGCAGTGGAAATCGCAGGTACTCAGTCTGAAACCTGTCTTTCAAAGTACTTTCTCAAGCTAATACACTTGTTAGAAAGCTGAAAAGATTCTTGACCTGAGTTTACCCACTAGAATACTGGAATTCTCAAGTCTCCAATAAAATTTGTAGTAACTACCCCCCCCCAAAGACAAGTTTCTGTTGAGAGGTCGTTCCTGAAGTAACCAGTGTAATTTGTCCTGTCTTAAGATGACTGTGTGAAAATGTCAGCTTCAGTGGTGTCTGAATCACCATTTTTATACAAAATGGAAACATACAATAGAAGATGCAATATTCTGTAAAGACCTTTAAATGCAGTTCTAGGAGATGACATGTCCAATTTCAGTAGCCAGTAGCAACTCTGTGGTAATTCTAGAGGTATGGGCTCTTTAAGATAGTTAATCCTCAAAACAGATGACTTAAAGCTTGTATAAACCAAAGAGGATCAGCAACAAAAAGAATTGGAAATAAACCAGTACTTACATGAAAAATTGAAATAGGAACTTGACAGTGTTGTGTACAAAGTTCTCGTTACACATTCAGAAACCCTGAATTCCGAGTAAAGTCCAGCTGGAAAGACTGCAGATTGCTGTTCCTGTATCACCTTGAACAGACCAACAACTGACAATCCTTTGTGACCAAAGTTTGTTCGAAGTGACGAGGGAGAGTAGCAAACTTCTCTGCATGCGGTACCAGGGAAGAAGCAGGGCAGTACGAGCATAAGGCACAATCACGTTTTGCTGTTGAGTTACCATAATTTAGCTTTTCTGTTTCAAATGGCTTTGCACTTTGGTAGCACCCAGGGACAAAGTGGACGGTACTGTAAATAATGAAACATTGCAATAAAACATTTGTACTTCAAAGCACCTTGTTTCTCGTATGACTGGAGCATTCTATTGTGGGGAAACATTAAAACAATGAGTATTTTTTTGTTTCTGCAGAGTATAATTTCCAACAGGAAACCTTTGTCAGCAGAGAAAATCCTGCATTACAGCTGCAAACCATACCACCCTGCTCCCACCCTTGCCCCCTGGCAAGGATGTTGACACCCTTGTGGCTCTTGACCTGGCTAAAAGGGTGGAACGATGAGGTGCAGGTTCCCTCTCTGGAACCAAACACATTTTTCTATGGATGTCTTGGATAACAATAAAACTTGGCGGGGGAGGTAAGACAAGTTTTCCACAAAGTAATACTGACTGTGAAGCCAAGCAGCCTGGCAGTGCTGCTTGCCAGCTGATACTTTTCTCCTCTTGATGGGAAAGTGCTAGCACCCAAGGGTGCAGCCTGTGAAGAACTCACACGCATCCAGACCACACTGACAGCCATCACCTTCCAGGCACCAAAGGGAGACGTGTGTTCAGCAGGGAAATAGGGTTACAGCAAATGCAGTGGGATTCCCTACAGCGTGGGAGGAGCTCTGCTGTCAACCCCATAGCTGGAAATGAAGTGGCACTAGGGCTGAACACGATTGTAAGACAGATGCTTCTGTTGTAGTTCAATTCGTACACAACCCTCCCCCCCAACATTATTTGTGCCCGGGCTTCTGGAGGTGTATTGTTAAGGGCTGGCAGGAAAACTGCAAAAAAGGTTTACACGGAACAACCCTCTTGCCAGTATAGTGGTGTCCACATTATTAATCTTAGATAGCACCAGAACTACAAATATTTTGTGCAGAACTGTTTTTAGAAACATTATTGCTGGAAATGCGATAATGTTGTCAAAACATCAAAAATAAAAGAAGCGTAGGATTACTGTGGCAACAAAGTAATGACTTACCTGCATATAAAGCCCTTGTGATTTAACGCCAGCAAACTCGTTTTTCTTCTTCCAGTACTGGCAACAGGATAATGATGACAAAGAAGTACCACCCCAGGCTGAGGGAAGAGTGCAGCCCACCCTGGCTCCCCGTGGTGAGGCAGCCCTCCAGTGGCAGCAGGCCCTAACTCCGACCGCGTTGTCTAATTTAAAACTAAACTCGGGATTTGCTATAGCAAAGTATTTAAACATCCAAACTCAGGAAATCATTGCATCTAAACATGATGCACGTCTGATCCCAAATGGGGAATTGTTACTGCTTCTGTTAATGATGTTTTCCCTGCATCTAAAAGCCTTGAACTCACCCATAAAAATCATTAACTCAAAGATGTCTGTTAGAACATCCTTTAAACACATAGAAAAAATCAGTTTGTAAGAATCAAGCGTGGTCACAGTTACTCACATCCAAGTTTCCAGCCTGCTGATTTGAACAGTGCCATGGGTTTCTGGGAGGAGCAAGACCAGACTCTGGACCACTCCCGACCAGCCCCCTTGGTTCCAGTCACAGTGGTGTGCAGCCAGTGCTTGCAGGTCACCCTGCTGCCTGTCCACCCCGCTGCTGCCCCAGCTTCTGGGACACGCCGCCTTCTGTCTCAGCTCTCCTGCTGCCTCACAGCAGCCTTCACGCACGATGCTGTTCCTCACCTCAGGACTTGGGACTGTGGCTTCCCAATTCCTTCCAAACCATACAGCTGCCAAGGGCAGCACATTGTGTTTGTCTTCAGGAAATTTTAGTCTGAGCACTTTTATGTATGGAAGATCAATACAAAGACAAAGATTTCCCTTTAAGTTAGGTTTCTGATTGCTACATTAAAATAGTATTTTCGATTGTATTTTTTTCAGGACATGCCATAACACCATGATGATGCAAGGATCTGGCATGTATTAGCATTGTTTCAATTTTGTAAAATGTATCCTTTCAAAATAATCTTAAATTCATACCTTATTGTTTACATTCAAAGAAGGTTGTGAGAATTCGGTTATACTTTCACAGCTTTGACTACTTTTTAATATTGCTCTTCCCCAAAGCCATCTCATTCCTAACAGAGTCATGCTTGCAGCAAAACTGCTAAAACATTCAGATGTGGACAGAAGACTTTAGAAGGCAATGCATGTGCTACTTGCATATTTTAAAACATAAACAAAGTACACGCATGCACTCTTAATCCCATCAGAAAGACTGTTTCCTCCTGTTTGAACAGGGGTGGAGAGAAAATGATTTCACCGAAACGTCCGCCTGTAGAGGGGGATGCAGCCCTGCAAATAACCAAGCATTGGCTTTGCGCACACCTTGTGTTTATGTAACATAACCAATAGGCAACCAACCCGCTGCCTCGGGGTGCTGCAGGGAAGCAGGAGGTAACAAGGATCCCAGCCAGGATCTGCTTTCACGTACAGTGGGATTTGGGGGCAGTTATTCCAGTGCCAGCATTGTTAACCCTTGCACCATGCACACGCGTAGGGCAGACTGAACACATCAGAAGCAATTTACTCATCAGAACCCAGGAACTTCTCTTGCTCATTGTCTTGGTAAGACACTTTTTTTAGAGCAGTGGGAATGTAATTAAATAAAAGCACAATTGCCACCAGCATGACTTGCAGCAGGCTCTGAAACCAGCGCTCTATTCTCGATCCAACTGCATTCAAGTGCTAGCAAGAGAGATGCAGACAGTCCAGCAGCAGTGAGACTGTCAAAGCCCCAGGAAATTTTATGAGATTGCTTTGCTGCTCTGAATTTTTGTGTGCGCTTCCCTAAAATCAGGATGCCTTCCTGCATCCCAACTGCATGACCTCAGTTCTGTGTCTTACCTCCACTTGCAACAACATTTCGACTCTGGAGTGATTTCACCTCTTACCAGAGCTGGAAATGAGCTGCATGATAAAATTCCTGTCAACAGGCAAAAACATCTACAAACCGCAAACACTGAGGAATGGGGGCAGGCCCCATCTACTCAAGGAAATTTTTGAGTAAAGAAAGGTTTATTAAAGATGAAATTGAGTGCTCAGAATGCAAGAGTGATGGCGCAGCTTCCCAACAACTCCAGCCCAATGTAACCGCCCTGAACCACAATGAGAAACAGAAGCGGTTGTGTTTCCCTCGTTCGCTGCCTGTCTGCTCTGTCTGCTGAGACTGCTGCAGGATGCTCCGCGTGATCTTGTGTGATGGGACCACGGCTCCAACACCAAATGACACAGAGATCCATTTTACAAATAAGTTGTCATCGGGTGATAAAAATTCAGCCAATTAACCTGTTCAAGCTTAATTAGAACAAATGCTTGGAAAGTCCATAACTCCATATTACTCCCACAGTTAAATGGGGCTTTTTATCTTCATTTAGGCTGAAACTGCTTTTAAAACTATTTTGAACACCACTGCAGTGCACATTTTTGCAAACCCAAGTACTTTATTCCAGATGCTCCACTTAAATTTTTTTGCTGGCTGCCTTTACCACATCTGTATTTGTTTTCTGAACCTTTGCATGTTCTCTCGACTGGAACTGGCAGCAAATAAAGCACTCTTAGCCAGGAGATGAAACTTATATTTGTAATTCTTTCCTGGCTCTGTCAGCATGGTTGGTGTTGCTGCCGCTTCGCGGCATTTTAACGCAATTCCTTAGATTCCAGTTTCATTTTAAAGCTGTTCCAGCACACACACACACAAAAAAGTCAACAGGCAGCTATGTAATTTCTGCCATCTGACTTGTCTGGTCTGCAGGGGTTATTGTGTTCCATCACTTCAAGCAAAAAGCCCATGCAGATAGACACCTGCCATAAGTTTTCCACTGAAATGGTGACTCAATCTTTCAATAAGCGCACACAACCTACGTCAGCTGGTGCGGCAGCCAGTGTCCTGACAGAGATAATAAGACACATGTACACTGGGCTGTGATGAAGAGAATGCACGCGTGGCCACGGCTGCCTGCCTGACTTCTGAAGCGCCCCTGCTACCTGGCAGCGTCCCACAGGATAATTTCTCTGATGCTTATTAAATTAATGGTCCTGAAAATTAATACTCTAAGCAGACAACTATGCAGCTACAGCCGTTCCTGGGAGTGGCAGCGAGGCTTGGCTCTGGTTCAAGAGCCAACGAGAAACATTTTTGTGTCCTCATTTGCTTGATCGGTAAGACTTAACTTGGGCCAAGAATCATAAGCAAATTATCTTCCCCTACGCACATTTTCAGCACACCTAACTCAGCACGGGCTGCTGGAAGAAAGTAATTGCAAATCCATGAACTGTTCTGACACAGTCCAAGTCAGATCTCCAAATGAACAGCCGCCAGATGAAACAAACAGCACATTACAGCTGCCAATATCATTGCATTTAGATGTCACATTGTCATTGCACGTTAAGCCACATGGCAACTTTCTCCTCCTGCTTCTCACTTTTCTTTTGTCCAAGCAGATGCCAGCTCCCCAGCCAAAATCTTTGTCAATGCAGGACAGAAAGGACAGGAATGGAAATGCAGAGCCAAAGAGCCCTTCTTTCTTCCCATCTTCAGTGGATATCCTAGCTGTTCTCGCTACTGCCATTTGGTTCCCAAGGTCTTCCTTTTACATCCAAGAGACTGCCATGCCCCTCTCTCACCGCTTCTTTCCCAGCAGCTCACACCTTGGTCTGCTTCCCCCCAGCTGGTTTCCTTGCTTTTTAATCACTCCCCACCTGACGTGGGTTGCTGGAGCACCCTTAGGCCAGCTAACCATAATCCATCTTATTTAATTACCACCAAAGATCTACGAGTTCATGCTTCCCCGGGGGCCAGCCCCTCTGGCTCCACACACTCTTTTCCTGCTTGCAAAGCCTGCACACACACGCACTTGGCTTTCAGACAAAGCTCGTTTCACCTTGGCACCAACGCTGCTCCAAGGCATGCCAACACTCCCTCCACCACAGCCTGTCAGAGGGGAAAAAGGAAAGCTGATGTGAGCATACACTTGCCCTGCTCTGTAAAGCCGGTGGCCACAGAAACACACAGCACAGCCCTGCTGAAGTCGTTAGCTGTGGCACTATCTCCAACCCCTTGGGGTTCAGCTGAGATTCATCCCCCTGCAGTGTGTGGTGCTGATTCACACCTACTGATGACTTTTTTAGCAGAAGGTTAGTTACCGCCCTTAATTAAAGTTTTCCTCACTGAAAGAAGGTCAAAGCTGTCAGACAAAAGGAACTGGTAAAACAAAAGACTAATTCTGTTTTCTTTTTCGTGTTATAAACCAAAAGACAGAGGGCAGCATCGGACTACTACGCATGTACCATTAGAAGAGAGGAAAAAAGGAAAATACATACGTACCAGGTATCCAGAGCTTCTGAAGACACTTGGCCCAGTAAAACATACCCCAGCCTCAGGCAAAATAAATGGGATTTGAAAACATGCTTGAATATTTTGCCAGAGTAGTACTTACAAAAATGAATCCCAGCATCACGGTCTCATCAGGATGAACACCTGAATTTCAAACTTCAAGGTTAAAAAACTTGAAACGCAACATTTTGATATCTTCCCTCAAAAAAGTGGCAATGAGGTGAAGACAGTGACAAGTTTGTGCTGTTGAATATTTCAAGAAATGCAACTGCATACCAAGGAAGATGCATGGCACAATCACAAATTGCATGGCCACACCAGCCATCGCCTCCAAGCAAAGCTGCACCCAGGGGCTGTGCTTGTGCAACTGTGTGTGAGCAGAGCACAGAGGAGGGCGAGACATCTCAGCAAAACAAGAAACACCCCCTCCCCCACGCAGCTTGTTTTTAATTTAGTCTTTACAATTTTGACCAATATCTCTTTCATCTGAAGAACTTGAAGACAAACAAGTCAAAATTCATATTTTAATTTTATATATATACACACACACGCAGCAATTCATTCTCAATACAGAAGACAAACAAACAAAAGATCGGTGGCACAATTTCTTTGGAGAGATTTTTTTTTTTTTACGCTGTATCACAGATCTGATTTTTGTCTTTTTCACGGACTATAAAAGGCAGATACTTCTAATTCACAGAAGCCTCAGAGTGTGGATTCAGTGCTGAAGTCAAACACATCAGACTCCTCCCCTCACTTATTTGCACATCTTTTCCCACTGGAGACTCCATTTTGGAAGAGGTTTGGCATCCTCATTTCTCCATGGGGCTCTAAGACGTCACGCCTCTCCCGTGCCTGGGCCATCGCTGTGTGCCAGCACGGGAAGAGCTGCTGTGAGAGGGATGACTGGCGTGTCACTCCCCACAGGACATGGACCATTTAACAGATTTAAGACCAATGCTCTGTGTTCAGGAAACCTGACAGTTACTTTTTAAGGATGTTCTCACTGAGAATTGCAGTTTTATTTACACTCTAAGATGATGCCTAAAGCGAGGTGAAAAAAGAAAAAACCCAACCCTGTATGGTAACAGTTGAAATAGAAATGCCACAGAAATAACCCAGAAATGCAAGGCTGGCAGCTGAACAGATGGGCAGCAGCTTGACCAGCATGCCACAATTTACATGTTGCCCAGAGACCTGATGACACGAGCCCTGCCAGCACCCACGGCACTACCATACACATTCATGTCGCAAAGAAAACACCACCCACGAAACCTTCAGCTCCTGCTCTGCTTTGCAGATTGCATCTTCCTCAACTCTCTTTCCCAGTGCCCTCCAGAAAAATAAGACAAAGCAAAAGCCTGATCCTGGGTCCTAACTAGCTCTTCTCTGAACAGTGAGGAGAGCGCTCATGAGCAAGTTCAGAGCCTGCTGCACCTCACGTGTAACAAGCAAAAAATTGCACAGATTGGAGCAACTTTCAGAAATACCTTTCAGCTGCCAAAGACCACATATGGGCTGATACATGGCTTCAAATATTGAAAGAGAACAGAAAAAAAAGCTATCAGTTGGGATGCAGTTTTGCTGGTTCAACAGAAGTGGACAACATTGCTGTATTGCTATGATAGGAAACATTGGACCCAAAGAAAACCTTAAGCTCAGCAATACTGAGTAGGAGAGAAGAAAAACCCAGTGGGAATTCCAGGAACCCTGTACCTTGACAAAACACATAGCAAAACAGCAGTGATTGCACACTGCCATTGTAACATGCACGAGTCCTTGTTTCAGGAACACAAAGTTTACAGAAACACATTCAGAAATGCTGATGATGGCCCAGGAACACTGTTGGTTTTGGGTAGTGACAGGGGTTACTAAAAGTGCAATTAATATAAAGAAAGCACAGGCTGCCAATGGGCTATTTTAGTGTTTGGAGAGCAGCATAGGGCTGAGAAACTGCAATCAACTTTAATGCAGCTGTTTTGCCAAAAATAACATTTGCCTTTGAAAAGGCTCAGCCAAGCCAAAGAGAGAAAGCAAGCTAATCTATAACATATAACAAATCTCAAAATAACTTAAACACGGTTGCAAAATTAGGTTTGGTCAATAAAGGCTCAATAAATAAACAAACAACAACAACAACAAAATATTCTTGGAAAACCACCCCAAAATATTTTTGACCTTTTTAGCCAAGGAGGGGCGCTGCCCCGGGGCAGAAAGACGAGCAGGATGGTCAAAACCTGCTGCAACCCCACAGCCTCCTGCTCCCCCCTCTCGCTCCCTGGCTTTTGGATGACCTCCCATCTGGCACATCGCATCCCCTTCCTCTGCATCCCTCCTTCTGCTCCCCATCTCCATCCCACCTCTGAAACTAATCTTCCTTGCTTTTGCCCCAAGCAAGGAGTGTGGGATACATACTTTTTGGGGCGCAAGGGGGTAGGAAATGGTGGGACAGAGGACGAGAGTGAAACAGGAAAACCAGCTCCACCCTGGCTGGCAGACAGGACAGCTCGTGTCCAACTACACCTCACACCCCACCGAAACCAGAACAAAATTCACAGATGCTTAATCCACATATGTATGGCCACAACCACAAGCTATCTTCCCGTGCTCTTTTCTTACCCTCCATGCACCTTTCAATCAGCCTGGGGCTGACCTGGTTTCATGCCACTTGAAACACTAATTGATGGCAGTGAACTGAGTCCCAGTCCCACCTCGCCTGAGCAAACACGCCACCAAGCTCCTCCTGTCTAGTCTGTAGCTAAAAATCCCAGCAGATGCTCATCTGGGGACATTTCACTTTTTTTTTTTTTTTTACTAACTAGGTATTTTTTCCTTTTATTCTTACTTCAATACCAATTTTGCCATTGGGATTTTAAGCGTGCAGTGAAAAAGTGCATTGACCAAAAAAAGTTTACGTTTCTATATACACCATCTGTAACAGCAACACATCTAGTGGGTATTTGAAACAGGTTTCAGTATACTCTACATCTTACATACTACATTAGAAAACCACATCCATTATTAGCAAACATCTTAGGTGCAATGCCTATTGCAGAAAGGCCCTGAATTATCCGCATGAATTTTAGCACAATAGTGCATAGAGATGCAAAAATCATTTTTCCAAGAACAGTTACATTGCCCAACGTAAAACAATAAGTGGGAAAAGCCCCAAATGAGAAGAGGAAGGCCACTGCAAAGAGACCACCCTGCTTAACCAACGAGAAGCAGAGCTACCACGGGGCACAAAATCCTGCGGGATTCCCTGAGGTGAATCCTCCTTGCAGCACTTCAGAAATGTATCCATGAACTCAACCTGAGCAGACCCTCCTCCCAGCACTGAGCCCTGCAACACCTTTGTGGCACATGCAAAGCAGTATGCTTCAATCACCATTTGTGTGCCTTGTCTCCTTGTTTTCTTATTTAACTTGTTCAACTGCATGAAACCAACCCGTGGGATTTTCCTGTCAGCAAGCGCTCAGAGCCAGGCTCTGGCAGCTCTCAGAAGCTGACCCCAGCACAATCTTCCCTGAATCCCTTTCGGAAGGACAAGAGGCAGATGTCTTGAGGTGTGTCCCTCCTGCCATTCTGACCATCTAGATTTGCACCCATTCTTGTTCCTAAAGGAAAGGACAAGGGGCAATAAACAGGGGAGCAACTGAAACAGACACTTCTTATATAGAAATTCATCCTTAAGCCTCATTCAGAAGGGAAACACTAAGACCATTGAGAGAGAAAAGGCAAATTACAATTTCTCTACAAGAAGCTGAGAATGCGAGGACTCTTGCAACAACTCATAACACAGGCTACTTCATTTATTGTTTATTTCCCCATATGAATGAATCAACCATTCCGGAAACTCCATCACACACAGGGCAGGAAAAAATTATTTACAAGAGGGACATACATCCCCAAAATAAGCTTAAGATGTACAGATTTATAATGGGAACCAAGAGGGAGGGGAGAGAACAAAACCAAAAACAAGTACATTGCAGTCAGACTTTGACTTTCTGTTACAGAAGAAATCTCTATCTCCATGTAAGTGGGGCTTTCAGCTATTAAATAAATGGCATCTTAAAAATAGAACATTTGACAATTTCAACACATGTATTATTTCTTTTAAGTAAATATTGCATGGAAATGATGCTGCTTTGCCACCATAGCTGCTTCTTCTCCTTCTGGGACTCAACCATCACCTCCGTTTTTTCTTGGATACATGGTTTTCTTTCCTAATGGCAAATGCTATTTCCTCCACTGTTATGTTTTGGTTTGGGTTTTTTTGTTTGTTTGTTTTTTTTAAAGGCCTGAACAGGCGCAAGTGAAAACAATGAGCATCTTTCCTAACCCTTTGCAGGCCTCTGACCTGGATCAAGGTTGAAGTATGATGGCTTTTTAAAAATTACCTATTATTTAAACAGTCTTCTCCATGACCTGAAACAAAACATAGCTTCCTGCTATGTAGCTTGGTACTGATTCTTCCACAGATTGCTTTTGAAATGAGAGCCTCCAAATAGCCCTCCACATGCCTTTGACACGAACTGCCATGATCTCCTTTCCTCCGAAGCCCAGGGGAATTTGCCCTGGGATTGGGAGCAGCCCTTGCACAACTGTGTCCGCATGGTAGCAGAGCACATGCTGCCTTTTCCCAACTGTAAAGAAGCAAATGCCAGTAGTTCATCTGCCTTTACCGGGTGTCTTCTTACCAACTTTGCTCGCCTGACGCCCTTGCATTTGCTTTCCTAGGATCAGGACAACAGATTATCACTATCTGGGCAGCAAACTGCCCAAAGGGCAGGCAAGGACAGGACCTGGTGCACCCGTGGGCTGCACCGAGTTGGATGCAGGACAGGGGCAGTTGCACGTGGGTTGCAGCAGGAGGTCCCCCCGGGGCAGGCAAGCTGTGAGCAAGTGGCTCTCCGATGGGAACCTGGCCTGGCAGCAGGGAGAGAGATGGGTGTATGCAAGTGAAAGTACTGGGGGGTACTCGTGTCCCTGCTTCACCTTACACTTACCCCTAACGCTCTGCTATGGTTCTGGCAGACTCCCACAGCGGTTCAATAAAGCTTTTTTCTTTCCTTCCTCCCCCTCAGCTGGTGATTCTAAGAATAGCTTTGTTTGCAGATAAAGTCAGAAGAAGGTATCGACCCACTAGTCTGGAATTGAGTTCCAAAGTGCACATCAAGACTTCAGGCCGGCTGGCCATCCCCGCGCTTCCTGAGAACAAAACAGTTAATGCTGAGCCCCTCTCTGTCCCTGGCTTACTCAGAGCAGTCTCTCCCCCAGGGAGGAGGAGCACAAGTGAAGTTTGATAGGTAAAACAGGGAGGGGGAGGACATGGACCTTCCTTCCACTGGTTAGGACAGCTTATCCCTGAAATGCACTACGGCTTTTAATAAAGTGAACATAAAAGGACAGTCCCTTGAAGGTGCAGGAAGACTGAGCCAGGATCCCGGCGGTCCTGCGCTGCCAGGGGAGGCGGGAGGAGAGATCCCTTGTGCTCGGATCTAGGGCAGAGTAGCAGCACACTCCCGCCAGCTCTTCCCAGAGGCAAAATGACTCCAGGCTTCCCTGTGGCAGGGGCCATGTCTACAGAAACTACTTTTGGAAATGCAGACCTTTTGCTGATATTTATGTGCTGTCTGTTTTCACGAGCCTCAAAAACAAAAGCAGGTATTTTACAAAGGGAGTACCACTGCACGCATGCAGACCTGTTCCTCCATCCTGAAAATATGTGGAAAAGGGAGCTAATTCTTTCCTGTAAGCACAATTATTTTGGGATACCATCCTTCTCTTCGCCACTCCCACAGGCCTGTCAGATAGGGAGAGGGATGTGAGAGGGGACCAGAGGGCTAAGGCACAATATTAGATATGAGGATGGCAGGATGCTGCTGTCACACAACAGGAAATCTTTGGGTAGAGAAGGGTGTCACCTTACTGAATACAAAAATGCTAAGGATGCTGCTTTCACTGTTATTGTCACCTGCAAAATTGCAATTTCAAAAATGCAGCTCCTGACAAGGAAAAAATGCTTGCAAACAGCTAATTATTCCCTTTCGTGTTCCCTTGACAGATTTCTAAGTTGCTGGGCCCATGCTGTAGTTTGGTTGAGAAAGAGCAAGTGAGTTATTGCCCACATGAAGGATGCCCTACTTTGGTACCAAATCCTGCTCTTAGATATTCACCGAGACCAGCAATGGTTGCAGGCAAATATCCAAATGCAAAATTTGTCTTATGTTCCACATTCAGCCACTTAGTCTCTCCTTAAACAGAAGTGATTCCTCCCCATGTAAGCTCTCAGACTCAGAACAATGTCCAAGCAACCATGGTGACCCAGTACAGCTGTCCACCCCCACCCACTGAAGCAACAAAAAGCAACCGGACAAGGGGTCCTCAAGTGTGAGCGATGTCCCTCCACCACAGAAGAGGTGCAGAGCTGTTTCCAACCACACCTGGTCATTTTGCCACCCCAGTTGTGTTTGGCTTACAAGGCTTAAACCAAGCAAGACCCTAAGTAACATAGTTCGAGTGCTAAGGGCATGTGTGTGCATGAGTACACGGCAAGGAGGAAGACCAAAGCAGCAGTGACTTAAAAAGTGAATTTGCAGCACGGAAGGCAGTGGCTTCCCCCAGTTCTCAGGACAGCAGTTGGCTGACAAATGCAAGAGGGTGAGGTTGGAAAGCTGGCAAGGCAGACCAATTTGCTGTTTTTACTGTAACATAATGCTGTTCGGTGCTGATGAGGTTGCTACTTGCCATCTGAGGAACAAAGACACCAAAGATTGCATCCGTGCTTGCAAAAACACTTCTCTGACATGTCTTCTGGGCACACAACTGTTTTGGACTGTGGGATGTTGCATAATAACGTCTGGAGGCAGATTTCCTTCTTGTCGGCACTTCTTCATGTGTGATTATTGTCCTGCTGGTTATTCGTAATAGAAATGTTTATAGACCATCAATACATTGAGCCATTCAGACAATTCATTGCACTTCGTCGTTTTAAAGGAAGGTGCCATCAACGTTGAGGCTTTCCTCCATCTCTTCTTTTTCAAGGCAGCAAAGCGCTACCCTAAAAAACACCATTCAAAGTTTTTCCAGTGTAACCAGATCCATTCCACCTTAATTTATTTTCCCTTGCAGGTGCTTTGTATCCAACGATTCAACAAGTCAGACTGTTTCTGAGGCTTCAAAAGTGCAAAAAAGTTCAAGGTACTTAACCACCTTGAGCACCAGTTAAGGCGTATTTGTTTCCAGTCTCAGCCACTGTAAACCCTGTCTAGTGTAGTGTACCAGTTCAGTCATGCTACTGTTCAGTGCCAGAGCGCACGTCGCTGTGCTGAGTTCAGCAAAAAACTCTGGAAAAAGGGTAGGGAGAGAGAAAACATTTGGTTGGTTTCACACAACAGGCATGTCTGACAGGCAAGGGGGCAGCAAGGAGCGACAACAGCAGCACACTGTCAGTCGGCAAGCCCCATTAAACACATTAATGCAGAGAGCTCAGCAATATTAGAAGGCTGGGAAGCATACCAAGCACACGGGGCAGGGCACATGAGAGGAAAACGCACTCACACACACATACACACACTGAACTGCCTCCCCAGCCGCTGGCTTTAAAAGGACATCAAGACTCCACGGTAGGTGGGCAAAAGTTTGGGTGTTCACACACGTGCTGTGTGCTTTCCCCCGATTTTAAACAGGCCAAATTTGAGTGTCTTTCTGAGCAATGCCCAGAAGCACACACAGCTGTCATTGGACTGGTCCCTTTCCTTCATCCATCCTCAAACCTTGAAGACATCATGATTTCTCAACTGAACAGGTTTAAAAAATTGTATAGCTTCCCAGGCTATACAGCTCTGATTTGGGTTGCTTACAGCTGGGCACATCAGGCAGATTTAATAGAGTCCTATCCTGCCACCAACTTCAGGCACTGTGTTCCTCCTCTGGCACAGGCAAAAAATGGATCTTGCAGCATATCTGAACCTGCCAGGAGGTGCTGGCAGGCTACATGCCCTGCTCTGTGCTGGCAATCATCTGTGCAGGTGACAGTGAGTTACAGGAAATTATCAAACCTTTCCTGACCAGTCACCTTTCCAAGACATTGCTGCACGACCTGCCTTCCAGTGACATGGGCTCACCCCAGTCCCTCCAGCCTCGATCGTGTTGCCAGGTACCTTTTGAGAAACTGGCCATTCTCAGCTCTACTTTTTTTACAGACAAAGATTGAGCCTGGAGGCTGAAAATTTCTGCTTGGCTGTGCAAGGAACTCTTCAGAAGCAGAGAGCATAACGCTCCAATTCAGAAGCAAACACATTTCCCCTGATTTTCCTGCTTTTGTTTACAAAATGGGCATCCATTCCCTTCATGGGGAACAGAAGAGCTGCAAGCAGAGATGAGGATTCCAAACTCCCTGCCTGAGCAAACAGAAAATAATCTGATCTGTGACCACAGCACCATGTGAAAGGAGAATGACTTTACATACACACATGCAACCTCTGCTTGTCGTCGCTGTGGAAGATCAGAGGCCAGAAGACAACCTGTTACAACCTCATGATCTGAATTACACACTGCTCTGAATTACGGTGAGGAGCTGGGTCCTGCACTGGAAGCACCTAGTTTTGGACCCGCCAGAAAGCACTTCTGCTCTGCACAAGTGACTTGGACATCAGTCATAAGTAACTGCTTTCCACTAACTTATGACTTCCCTGTTTAAGGGAACTTGATAGCTGAAGGCCACTGCTTGCTCTTCTTCTTCTTAAGCCCTATGAATTGCATAAAAGAATCAAGGATGTGGCCTTTTCATTAGTTTTATGTACTCACTCTCTGTACCTCTTAGCATCTGTACGTTACACCGAATATCAACAAATATCAGAACTGGAACTCCTCCACCGTCCTGAACAGCGACAGCAACTGCCAAGCCTTCATGAGTATTTACTGTTCTCCTGCACAGATCCACTGCCTTGGGAGTATTTACTACATTAACATGGCAACACAGAGCAGGTTTTGAATTTACTCTTGATTGATGAAAGATTGTGCTCAGGCTGTCCCCACCCCCCTCTGTTTTCCTCCATGACTCATTCCTCTGGCTTACCAGCAGCATCCACTGCTACTTCTACGTGACAGACTTTTATCAGCCTTTTGAGGACATAATCCAAAATAGTACACATGAATTGCTGCTGCGAGCACAGATTTGCTCAGAGGACAGCCAACAACTAGAGTTACTTTATTCAAAGGTGACTTGCAAAGCCTTTTGAATTTCAGCAACTGCCTCATTAGCATAAGTATTTTTACAGCCTTCCAACAATTCAGCCAGGCACATCATGGTTATTTTCTTTTGCAAGTTTGCCAACAGACCGTGGCAATACATCCCTTCGCCCACAGCAGCTCACAAAACCTTGTGTTTTATGAAAAATGACACTGCAAATGCCACGTGGGATGGCAGGTTGCAGACTGAACTGCACCCACTCTAGGGCTTTTGCTTACTCACCACTGCTTGTACCACAGGACAATACAACATTTTTATCAACAAAACTGTAAAATAAAAAAAAAGTAGCAGCAATTTTAGGAAATGCTACCAGCAAATACTGGTCACGTGCCCAGCAAGGACTCCAAGTCAAGTGCTGCTCAGATTCTCTGTTATGGAGAGAAGCCAGTTTCACCGTTTTCAAGACAAAAATACCTGGAAGTTTGACAAACAAACTAAAACACAAGGCTACAGGCCAAAAAGCTGTTTTTAAAGAAAGCGAACCGACTCAGAAAAGCTATGCGCCCCAAAGAGAAAAACAAACAGCAAAAAACCCCTTATGCTTCTTGTGTTACCATGAAGCAAGTTGGCTTGTTTCCTGCAATTGATACCCTCATCCCATAGCTCTTAGACATTTGAGGATGCCAAGACAATCTTTTAATTGGAACACTCCTCAATATATCACCATCAAGTATCTCTGCCAATAACCTGCCAATATGCCATAGCTGTCTATTTCAACATATTTAATGCTTTGATCTTTAGGTATGGTGTTTGCTCCATTGAGTGTTAGGATTTAAGCAAGTACATACACATAACCACAACGCATAAGACAGAAAAGCCAGAAGGCAAAAACTTACCCTTATTCTTCCTGGCCAGTGCATCAGCCTGTTCCCAAATATCATACGCATAGAGGATATAGGAAGTGATGTTGACGTAGGAAGAGGTGATGCTTGGGATATTATAGGGGACAGTGATTGAAGAGCCAATGCTGTTGCCACTGCAGTTGCTAGCATTCGATCCCGGCTGAGAACTCACAGAACCGGCAGGAGAAGGCATTGGAGAAAGAGGAGAAGGCATGCCTGTGCTTCTGCAGGAGAAAGAAACACCATCATGAACTTCAGAGTTAAAAGCCTTGCCACAAGACTATCTTATGCCAGGAGCTATCCGATATCACCCAGGCCTGCAGTATGGAGTGGAGAGTTGAAAACGGAGATGTGTTCAGCAACATATCAAGTAATTGTCCTTTGAGTGCAAGGCCAAGTTTTTTTGAAGTGATTTGCAACTCTAAGGACTCCTCTTGACAAACGAAAATGCAGGACCAGACATCAGAAAGGGCCATCCATTCACCTTCCAAAATCTACACCTATTTGTGGAAGCCTTCACCAGATCATCTAAGTGGTTTTTTCCTAATGACTTCCATTTCAGGCCTGCTGAAGCTCACCACCTATAGAGGCTGGAGCTTTCTGACAGCTAGCCAAAGCAGCCAGGTCAGCCTACACACACTTATTTATAGACATAGGGAAGCTAAATGCAGTCAGCTGCCCGCCTTCCAGACACAGGCTGGCTTCATCACATCACTTCACCCCCACCACTTCAACCAACTTAATTTTGGTACCTGGTATGAAAGGGCTTCCACCACTGCTCTTGGGAGACCATTTTCTTCCCAATAAACTATACTGTGCAAGGTGGCAGAAAAATAACTGGAATTTCAGCATCATTATTAAAGACCAAACAACCCTCTCTCAACTGCAGAGTTTAAAAGGGACAGACATGGAGCCAGGTAGCTATCTGCCAAATGCAATTACCACAGCACACAGAAAAACTCTTTCTTACTCGTTGTCGTAAAAACACAGGCCCAGTCTGCTAGGCATCATGTCAAACACCGTTATGTGACAGCTTGCCCTTTACTTTTGCTGCCGCATATGCAGCAACACTGCTACAGATACATAGAAAGGACAAAACGCTCAGTAACTCACAAATTAGAAAATTTGTTTCTTTTTCTTAATTGGTGACTGAGCTAAAGAGACAAATATTGAAGTATCACCTCAAAGTTATGCTACCCCAGGGTTAAGGCATAATCTTACTGGACAGTGGCCAGGGAGATGGGGATGGTATCCCATTAAGTCTCAAGGGATCTCTAACAGAACAAAGATGACAACAAGGGCTCTGAAACAGCATAGTGAAAATACCTTCCTTGCTTCTCTGACCTGCTTCTCTGGTGGAGAACTGCTCTGCTTGATATGCTGTAACTCTGGACCTCGTAACAAAAAAAAAAAAACCCTTTCCAACGAGAAAAGACAGGAAAGAGAGCAGAAAAATACTCATGCCCCCTAACAGTGTGATTTCAGGTGGCAAGAAAGAGCGAGCGGTGAGGCACTCTCGAATGCAGTTAGCAACTCGAATACTCTGGCTATTGTTTTCACTCACACCCTTACAGACATATTACAACACATGTATTTTTAAATCTTACCTTGCAACACATGGAGAAGGTGCTTGTGTTACTCTGGAAGAACTCTGCAGCAAGGAACAGAACTCTTGTTAGGTTTGGGCTATTCAGCCAACATCAGTAACTACCGCAGCCATCCAGCTGGCAGAATAGTAATATGCGTGCCCTACCTTAAAGTGGTCATTCAGGATCCTGGAATACTTGATTGCAGTGTCTTTTTTGTAACGAAACATTGCCATGTGCAGAATGGACTGGCAGCGCATGCTGTGAACAGAAACACACCCAACCGTCAGTGTTCACGCTCGCTGCTGCCTCCTCAGCAGTCATCAGCCTTGTGGGACAGAGGCAGGCACACATCAGCTGTACTGCAAAGTCAAGAAAGCTCAGAATTTCTCCTCCTCCTGCTCATCTTAAAAAAGGACCCTGTGAAAAAATCACAAGGGGAAAAAACCCCAAACCAACAAAACAAGGGCGGGCCACGTCTGGTGTTTTACACAAACAGGTGCCCGGCCTCTTATAGGTGCAACAGGCTCATTAAACGCCTGTCCAGAAGTGCCTCAGCTATGTTCAGTGACAGCTTCAGTTAAATGGCTCAAACATGGGCAGCCAAATTGCATTCTTTCACCTTAGGTGAAAGCCCTTATGGCTCTCAGGTTACCAGCAGATCAAATTTCAGAGCCTGTGCCTTCCACGTGTGGTCCCTTGTGATAATGTGGCTCACTTTAGAGATGTTCCAAGTTCATTCTGGTTTTTATACTGTGGGGTTTTTTCCCTTGTAGAACTCTGATTCCCATTTAACTCATTCTTTTGCCCCTGAAAGTAATGGGTCTTTCACTCTATCAAGTCTAAAAACAGAATATGAAGGCACAGAAAAACAGTTACAAACCAAAACACGGCAAAGATTTTTTCATGTGAAGATGCTGAGGAGTCCGTAAAGGATTTCAATGTCATGATGAATCTAAGGAAACAAAAAAAACAGAATCTTGTCAGCCATCAGTGCTCTAAAGTCCTGCTGTTTATGAAAAAACAGTGCATGCCATTATCTCCAACATCAGTCCAAAAGTCAGGAAACCTAAACCTGCCTTGACTTCTTAAGTCCTGGCACCGAGTGCTTTGTATGATCTTGAGCAGAGGACTGTCTCAGAATGTGTTGTTTTCCATGCGGCATGAACAGATGTGACCCGTTATGTGACCCACTCTCCTCTTACAGTGATTACACGCTAACTTACAGGCCTGGGACCCAGAAGAGGTGCCCCCACTACTGAAGGTGAAATATTAATCCCATTGTTTCTGGACAAGACAGACATCTTAGTGGAAATGTTTCTTTTGGCTCAAAACAAACAAGCAAGTCTCCTTTGTGAAAACAAAGCAACAGCAGCATCTTGGAAATACAGTCCATCAAGACCACAAAGCAAACAATGTAATTTAAAAAGTTTGAAGTCTACCACAAAAACCAGACAGCTGTTTAAGCTCTAAGGCAAGAATTCAAATCAGCTCTCAAAAACAATCACATAACCTGTAATTTCAGTATGAATAAACCGATACCTGTCTCTTTTCTATCCAATACATGGTTGCTTGGGTTGTGCTGCCTGTATACGTCATATTATCTACATGCATCTACTATGGCTGTGAAACTAAATGGGGAAGCTTGCTAAAAGAAACCCCAATAAAGTGTACTAGTGGAAAGACACATGGGAGAAACCAGTAAAGTCTGCCTTCAATCAAGCTGCAAGACCTTTGGGACACAAACTGTTCTTCCACATGCTATATCGTTGCTTTGCTTTTTTTAACTGAAATACTATTGAGGCTCACATGCAAAAGCAACTTCAGACCTGTATAAAGTAAAAACTCCTTCATGGCCTTGATTGTCATAACCAGCATCCTCTGGTGTACCTTAGCTGCAAGGCTTAAATGCTGAGGAGGACATGGTGCCTACTTCTTCTGATAAGCAATGCTGAAACATTTCAAAGGATTTGCCTCTGATGCCTCCGGATGGTCTTTCTCGTGCTCGTACAGCAACCTGAACTCAGCTCCATGGTGGGAATCCAAATCGGCCACAGTTGCAAACAAGCAATACAACTAACCCTTCCCCTCCAAACATGCTGCTTAACCATTGCACTTTGAAAACCGCTTACTTGATGAGATCTATGGTGTCGCTGAATATGCTGTAAGCTGATTTTGGTGCTGATGCATCCGATTCCAAGGCAATCCCATATTCAATGAAGGAGAGGGCAGCCTCTAGGTACTGAAAGGCCTTTCCAGTCTTGTCGGTCTATTGGGAAGAAAATTCTCATTTTTAGACTAAGACAAAAACTACTTCTCTCAAGTGTACCTGATTTCCTTTTTTCTCCCTAGTTAGGCAGGATTTCAAGAAAGAAAAAGATGCAAGTCAGACCTCCAGGTGATAATTAAAGGGTTCTCAGCAGAAGCCCTAATGTGGTCCCAGTCATCAGCTTTGTGTGCACTGGCTATTTGTATCTCTTGCTCAATGTTTTCCTCCAGTAATTTACCATCTTCACTTTTTTTGGATATTATTGTCTGGTCTTGGAGGCTTGCCTCATAAGAGGCAGATGAGGCTTTCCCTCTGCAGTATTCCCTCACTTCATTTTCACAAGTAAATGACAAATGTACATTATCTGACTGAGCCATAATTAGCAAAAAAAAAAAAAAAGCATTCATTCATGCACACTGTTAAACTGCACACAGTGGAGAAAGTCAGTCACATTCCACAAAGGGCACTTCCAAGTCTTGTTCACCAGCAACACAATTACTGTCAGGATCCTGACATTTCAGAGTAAACTGTCTTAAAACTAACTGTTCCATATATTTTCCAAGGACTTTGTGATAGCTCTGCAAAGCAAACAGGCCTGCTAACCTCAGGCAATGATAGTTCTGAATCCTGTTCTCTAGGCATATTCCCTAGATGTCTTTATAACAAAGGGAAACGTCTGAACATTTGGCAAATAAAGACAGCCTCCCCACATATGACTTGAACATACTCCGAGTATGGAAGTAATGTTAGCCAGCAAATCTTATTCACATGCACACAGGTATTAGGTCTGAATGCAAGAGATGGTTAACATTTTAGCACAGGGCCAGGACTTACCATTGCATCAGCTTTGTGCTTCAGCCTCTTGGCTTCTTCTATGTAGTATTCTGTCGGATGCTGTCTGAATTGGGGACAGAAAGTGGAAAAACAGAAAGCAGAGAAAAAAGGGGGGATAATTATCAATTTTACCTTCATATCTATAGGATGCTATGGGTCCAAACATCGTGTTTTGGTAAGCCTGTTACAGCCTTATCAAACACAACTTACAATTATGATAATCACTAAATGAATGTTGTCTGCCTGTTCAGAAATACACAGCAGCTGAATGCACAGATAAAATTAATTGATATCTTAAAAAATGTATGTTAGAATGACATTGAAAACTTACATTTCAAAATAAAAATCCACCAGAAGTTAGGTTACTATGAGGCCAAGTTTACTTCTTCGCTCCCGTGGAAAGACAGTAGTTACGTGATCTCCTACCACTCCTCAAGTACAATACCACAAATACATTTTGATTGAAACATACAGTAAACTTTGCAGTACCACACTGTCATCTTGGACCAAAAGAGCTTGTGTTCAAGTTATTTGCTTACAAGAGATATGGTCACCAAGGCTTCTACAGGTCTTGGGTCTCAATCATGACACACATTTCTGTGCACTGGGATAAATCTATTCACTGTGCAAATGGCACACAGCCACCTGTGCACTAATAAAACAAGCAAGTCATGCCCTCTCAAGATAAAGTCAGTTGCCTGCCCAGCACCTTGTCACAGAGGAGTTTGCCACTTGCCAAGAATCAGATAAATCAAAACCCATCACTTGTTGGCAAGTACGAGACACCTCTCAGAGTTAAAAAGTTCTAGAGTAGTTTCCCTCAAGCCAAGAACTGTTGTAATGAGACCTTTGCTTTGTGGTGGGTGGGGTAAGTCCCAGACATGAGAAGACAGTACAGGGCAGGTCTCAGACATCTCTTCCTCTCTCTTTCCTCCCAAAAACAGGGCTCATTAAGAAGCAGAAGCTAGGGTGGCTGCAGGGACAGGCTTGCCTGGTGTCTTCAGGAAGTACAGACAAGGGGTGTAAACCAACTTACTTTTCAAAGTTGAGTTGAGGTCTCCTTGACTTGGAGGTACCATTCGGCAGAGAAGGCACTGGGAAAGGATTTGTGACATCCCCTACAGATCCCTGAGAAACCACAGAGTAGAGATAAAGCTGGTTAGAGAGATACGTCTAAATTAATTCCAAAGCCTGGCTTTCCTAAATTTCAAGAGAAAATGTTTAGTTGTCCCAGGCACAGTTTACTCTCCAGGTTCTCACCATCTTCTTGCCTTCTTCCCCAGCACCCCCTCCAATAATGGAAATAGAAACTTGGCTTCTTACCTGACTGCTAGTAAGGCTTAATACCATTCAAACCTTTTCCAAGCACTGAGAAATTAAGTCACAAGTTTGCTTGCACAATGGCTAAGACAGCATAAGGCTGCAAGCAACACATTTTTCATGGCCACTAGCCAAGGCAGGAACGTGTAGTATCCCTTCACACTTATTTCCAGCTTAACCACTCAGCAATTGCTGATTCTCCATTATCAGGAGACAGCAAGCATTTAGAAGCCAGCTAATACAGTATGCAGAATCTGGCCTAACACACATGACAACAGACTAGACCACACACCCCCAGCCACCAGAAAACAGCAATATAATTGAGTTTTCTAACCAAAAAATGCAAAGATCCAGCTGCAAGGATCATTAATAATTTTGTAAGCAAGCTATAAAACCTTATATCCAAGTTGCAGTCAAAACCACAGGTTGCTTGTTTCTTATTTTTAAGCAATCCACTCTTTCTTTTTGTAAACACACTTATTTTTACACCAATATTGTACTTGCAGTTGCCTACAGTCAGAAACAGTTACTACCATAAACATGATTCTCTTGCCTTTGTTTTTTACATGGTCATCCCTTTGCACTATTGTTCACTGGTGAAATGAAAACAGCTGATGAAAAGTCAGCAGAGAAGTTACAATGCAGGCTTTTGGGCTAATAACATATAGTCCCAGACAGCCATTAAAGGAGCAAAATTGCTTCAAAGAACTTTCTTTGGTGGCTCGCTTATCTTCCTTCCTTTTTAATATCCACAGAGCATGTTTCTGAAGAGAATCACACAGCACCCATGAGTCGCAGGAAACATCCTGCCAGTTATAATGGATACCTACTTTGATGCCCTTTGACAATTCAGTGTGATTTCTCTCCACTTTCTTGTGCTTGGAGAACAAAGGATCCTTGTGGTTGCTCTTGTTCCTGGCAGTGTTATCCATGGCAGGCAGCTCACCGGTCTCACTTCTAGGTCTCTTTTGGGCCATCTTGGTTGACTTTGGTGCAGGATGTGCAGGAGACATGGGTGGCAGTAGCAGGAGATCTCTCTTCTGGTTTTCAAGTGAAGCTTTTGGTGCTCTGGAGATGGGAAGTGAATTCAGCAATTGGGATGACAATATGTCAACATGGTGTACATATAATGTATTTTTTTTTAAAAAACTTAATTACTTCATGTACCAATTATGTTTAAATTTCTCTGGAAGTATAAGATGACTTGTTAACATAAAGAATCCAACAAAAGCAAAATGAAACTTCAGGGATTTCATTGTGCATTAGATACCACATCTTCCGCTGCCAACAACACATTAGAAAGTTTCTTTTCAAGTACGAATAAGCCTCAGGACTTGTCCTTGGAGTAAAGACTTGCAACCTGAATATCAGGATGTTGCAAAAAAGGCATCCCTCCAACACAGCCTCTTTTCACTGAAAGAGGGAGAGACGTAATAACAGCAACTAAAATCCCTGGGACAAATCACCGAACAAGGCAAATGAACTGCAGCACTGCCTGCCTCTCCCCATTATGGTAGAAGATATCTTCTATGGTCAGAGATACTCACCCTGAAACTTGATCCCGTATATGCTTTGACAGAATTTAACAGAGTTGTTCCTTTAAGATTTGCCAGCTCAACTAGACAACACTTATAAAGTTGAGAGGATTCAAGTGAGAGAGACCTAAAACACTGTGCTTTATAATGGCAGAGACATTTAATAATACGGTGACATATCAGATTTCTGGTCATCCAGAGTTAGGATTACCAGGGAACTCTGGCAGCTTTAAGCAGCACCAAATAGCTCTAAACCTTGTTTCTCTACTGCTCATTTACATCGTTTTTATTCAGCTTCCCTAAGTTTCCAAGAAAACACCGAACAGTGAATCCCAACTCGTGGACTGCAACATCAGAAGAGCAGGAAATTAAGTTAAACCCAATGACAAGACTGAAGCGTGACATTGCACATCTTGCTTCATTCTGCTGTGCATGGGACAGTCCTCTCCTGCCTTCCACAACCCACTTTTCCCATGGTACAGTCCCTACTCACTGCAGACATACTCCCCAGCTTCCCTACTTTGGTACAGCTCCAGAGAGGACTATTCTACACAGCAGCATCCCCTGACCTGATCCAGAGTCCTCTCTCCCCAAAAATGTATCCTTACCCTTCCCACTCCGCAAGCCAGAACATGGCTAAAAGGGGTGCTCATTTCCACTGAGCAGAAGGGAGGAATGAATCCCAGAATTAAAGCCCTTCTGTTACTACCACAGCTGAAACATCCCTTCATACAACTAAATGTTAGCAGTGCTTTAAGAGTACGTCAATGTTTTCTCTGCAGAAAAGCAGTTTACTCATATTGTCAGGACACAAACCTCAACGCTACATACCAATCCAAGTCAATACCTCAAATTCAAGCGACAAGCAAGCAGGAATTGATTGCAGGACCCCATGACTGATGCACGAGCCTCCCCTCTCGGGAACACCGTCCATTTGAAGACATGGTCTTAGAAGCATTAGCTCTAGCAAAGAGCTAGCCAAAATGCTGGCAGTACACTGGTATGCAAATTATGGGTTAAGTTTCAGCAGACGTACCAGAAGCACTGCAAATGCTATGCTGGAATAAATGAGAAATTCCTGGCCATAAAGGCCACCTGAAATTCCAGACAGTTTCATGATTCAACAGGCACACTGGCTATGTGTCCGTTAGGTCACACACAAAAAAGACAAAAAGATGATTTTAGTGGAAAAGGGAAATACTCCCTACCCTTACTCACCTATACGTACAAATCTGTTCTCTGGACTGGGCTTTGCATATTTCACCCCTATACAAAGTTGGGCCAGTCACAGCAAAAAGCTTATTGGCACTGCAGCATCTTGGTTTAGTTAGAGAAAGGGGGAGCTGCACATACATGTGCTTCTGGAGTGTCCCAGTTTAGCAGCCTCACACGGCAGCAAGGTGAGAAAACAGAGTTCTGCAATATCCATCACATCCACCTCTGTGTTCTCAGCTGGGAGAAGACAGGTCCCACCTAGGACAGACACTGTGTGTACCAGCAGCCAGCTGATAAGTACAATTCAAAGCCTGTAAACAGTGACAGCAAAAGCAGCTGAGGGAGCAGATGGTATCAGCATTAACACCTGACTTTTTTCTTTCATCAGGACCTGTCCAGTTAAGACAGCAACAATTACCAAGTCAAAATTTATGGACATTCAGTTACACTTAGTAGAATATCCTTTCCCAAGAGGCTGTCAGAACTACTCTACTGTGGACATGATTGCTCAGTCACGGGAACGAAAGTCATGACTTTGGGGCTACACTTTCCGCTATTTCACCTGTTTGCGGCAGGAATCTGAGCAAGCAACTCAATTTGTCTGCACCTCAGCTTCTCCACGTGCAAACCGTGTTCATCTCATCTTCTCACCTTACCAAGGTTAAGAGCTTTAAATGCATGTGAAGTACCATGAATCTGATAAAAAGCTTTCTGCTGCTTCTCATGCAGTGAGAGCACAAACTTCCCCAAAATAAGTATGACAGCAGAACCCAGAATGAGGAAGACATGGGCAAAGAAAAAGAAGTTCACAGCATCACAGAATGGTTTGGGTTGGAAAGGACTTTTAAAGATCATTTAGTCCAACTCCCTTTTTAAAAGCATTTTAAGGCTAATTCCATTTCTCATGAAAGCAGAAATAATTGATGCTTGAACTCTCAATCTTACTCACCTAGAGTCATAGAATAGTTTGGGTTGAAAAGGACCTTTAAAGGTCATCTAGTTGACACTCCCTCCCCGCCCCCGCAGGGACATCTTCAATCAGATGGCAAGTTCTCTTGCCATCCCCTGAAACCCCTAAACTATCATGCAGAACAAGCACACGCTACTCCCCACAGAACAGCTGCCACCTCCCATATCATCTAGGGCAATCATCTGCTGACAGATTACCACCACTGTAGTTTGGAGAAGGGAAAATGACTCTTGCATCCCACAGGCAGGCAGTCTACCACACTGTTTGCAACTCAAGCAACGTAAAATTTTTTTGCACTGATTTGTTTCCTGCATCTGGTCTGCACTGGTCAGCAGTGCAAATGGTTGCCTACCAGCTTAGAAGGAAAAGCAGTATGGGCACAACTGGCAATTAAATTTCTTGCAGCATAAACAGATTTTTTGAGCTATGTGTAATACATGGATCAGAGCATGCAGCAACATAAGCTGCAGGGTGGACAAGTTCATGTTTAAAATTGTAAAGTCTTCATTCCCATCTCAACTGTTAGAAATCAAGACAAATGCGACAACATTCAACACTTTTGCAGCACTGTAAACCAAGTACGGGAGGACAACCAACCACTGAAACACCAGCTTATGCTTGAATGATTAGAACCATAATCCTCAGTGTTAAGAAGAGAGAGGAAGATAGGTGACACCCAACCTTCACTTCACATCTGCAACAAATAAAAAGGTGAATAAATTATATTCCCATATCCACATGGTTGGTTCCAGGATGTAAAGACAAATCTGCAGTTTCAGAAGGCACATTAAGTTATAAGCAAACTCACAAGTATAAGGACAGGAGATACAGTTCCTCGCCTTAACCTTTTTAAGACTCAGTTTTACGCATCTTTCTGCCATCCCACCACTGTATACTCACTTCAATTTATGGGAGTCTTTGTTAGCTGAAGACTGCAATGATTTTGTTTCTTTTTCTGATTTCATTTTCTTTCTATCAATCTCCTTCTCCACTTCCCTCTAACAGGAAGAAAGGAAAAAAAAAAAGAAAAAAAGAAAATCACTCAGGTTTTGAAAGTGCATGTAAAGTACAGACCAACACAGCTAAGTTTGATTGATTCTGGTTAAAAAAAGAAAATATAAGACATTGGAACTGACAAAGTGGAAACCCAGAGCACAGCGGATATAGATTTCAGGTTCACTGACAAGTATCCTAAAACGACATTTTATCTACTTTTGTTTGGATAGATTAATTATATTGTAGTGGCAGGGATGGAAATGCAAAACCTCTTGTTGCCAACAGTAATGAAAATTAAGGCACTTCCATTGATGAAAATTAGCATTTCATCTGTTCTGGATGTTGTTTGTGTTTTTTTTCTCCCACTCAGTACAAATCGTACAGAAAAGTATTCAGCTTCCTCCTGGCAAAATCACGAACTGCAAGCAATTGTGTTTTGTGATACACCTTATCAAAGGGAAGGAAAAAAACTGCATTCACAGGAGAGTTAGATCACTCAGATTTCCCAGATGCACAGGGGTTTTTGGTTTTATTAACAAGAATCTGATACAGGTGAAATTTTAAACAGTCAGTTAAAATTGCTGTCATTGTCTTCCAGAAGAATAGGAACCATTAAGGCAGAGAGGTAATAAATAATACTTTTTAATTGCATTCCATAGATCTTAACAATACAAAGCATCCTCATCTGCTCACCTGATGCTGATACTCAGATGAGCATCAGCTCACCTGAATCAAAAACTTCAGAATAATTTTCTACAAGCCAAGAAAATGTAAAAGAAACTACAGTGATAAGTCAGCATTACCCATAGCGTGCCTGGTGGCAGCCAAAAGCATTCCAGGACTTTCTGTCTCTCCCCCAAGAGTACATCTAGGTTTACATCACTGTGATGGAGCTCAGTGGGTTGTGCTCGTCACAGAGTCTATGTCTGGCAGTGTGCTCTGGGCAAGGCTCCAGCACCTAGATCATGTCCTTAAACTGTTTCCCAGGTTGATCTCCACACTGCCGCAAAAGACGTCTGACAGCTGCACCTGACCAAACTGTCCGCGATGAAGCCTGAGCCTCCAAGGACACTGATGCATGCTGATATAATACAGATGTTGAGGCTCTTAGGAGGGTTTTCCTGCAATCAGATACTCAGGCTGCAAGGGAAGACATGTCTAATATCAAATTGCTCCTCTCTTGGGTCTTTGAGACAACAGAAGCAGCAACAGATTTACTACCTGTTCACTTTTCTCCTGCTGCTCTGCAGGAGGGGGACTGCCAGGGTCTCTCAAGTTTCTTCACCGTTTCCCTGCTCTTCTCAATTCTCCCCAACTATGGGAAGCTCAGAAAATGACAAGACTAAATGAAACCCACGTGGGAACCAAGGTTATTCACCCACATGTGCTAAACCACCTGCTCTGTGAGGAGGACCAAAAAGTTATACAGGCACTGAAACATCCACAGTGAATACCCATTCACCGTAAGGCCTGCAGCCAACTCTCTGTGCAGCTGAACCAGCTGGCTGGAAGTATATCCACAGTCTCCTTTGGCAGCTAGCTTTCAAAAAACACTCATGAGCTACTACCATCGCAGTTAAATAAAGGGCTGTCTTGTAATTCAAGAGAAAGCAACTATTATAGCAGAAGGACTCTACAAATCCCCTTAGTGGATCCATGCATCTTTTAAGCATTAGCATTGCTGCTAGCACCACAGCAGCTCCAGGGAAAACCAAAGACATTTTCTACGTATTTATCCAAGTGCTGAGATCCAAAGCAGGGTTTAGTGATGGTTGTTACTATCAGTGAACCTGGTTCAGACAAAAGTCTGCATTTATGGAAAAGTAAAAGGCACGCGGCTGCTGCCATCACCCCTAGTAATAACACAGTTCACATCTGCAGAATTCAGTCCTCTTTGCATAAGCAAGCATTCACAACTGTTTCATGGAAATAAATAACTCCACACAGGAAAAGACTACACTACTCAGACTGAGGTTGAGTGACTAAAGGTAGCAGAAGGTGCATACATGGACAAAACTGAAAACCACAGACCAGGGTGACCTGGGTCGGCTCTCCCTGTGGGCACCCCGACAAACTGCAGGCAAGGTGCTCTCCCACAACAGACACTCAATGGGTAGCACAGAAGACTCCACAGTCTGAGAGGTGCTTCAGATACCATGCTGCTTTTAAAGGAGTTGCAGGGGGAGAGGGCACCACAGCCCTACAAAGCTCTGCTTTGGTTGAAAGCCAGAGAAACCCACAAATGCTACCAGTAGGCTGGCCAGCCACATGCTGACACAGCCTGCTGCCGAAAGGTCCTCTGACATAGGAGGGCTGAGGTTTTGTTGTCTGAGAAAACTAGTATTTCAAGAAAACACAGCAAAAAAATGTTTTAAAACACCAAAGTATTTGTTAGACAGCTTACAAGGCTCATTTGCTCAGCAGGGGATTTGTGACCAACAAGAAACATCTGTGGACAGTTTGGGTACGCATTCCCTTTAGAAGTTTGATAAAACCTTTATAGGAGGAGCATAATGGGTCCACTCCCAACCTATGAAGCAGAAATGAACTCTCCACATGGGTTTTTCAAACACTGCCTTGGTCCTTGTACAAACCCACCTCCCCCTCCACCTCTCACCTTCCTCTTTTGAAGGGACTTGTCAGGAGTGTCTGTGGTTTTCCTCTCCAAGTCCTGCTTCCTTGCACCAGGATGTTCCTTGGCCTCTGGTCTCTTCTGGTGACTGCCTTTTCCAGGGGGCTGGGGGACTCTTGACAGGAGAGGGAGACGTATTTTCACCATGAGGGACTGAGGGGCGGGGGAGTCCCTCACTGGTGAGAGCAACTTCTTCTCCCTGATAGGCAAGGGAAGTTTCTCCTTGTGAAAATCCTCTCTGGCCACGATGGCAGGCCCGTGGCTACTAGTCCTGGTGGGGGTTGTGCCCTGGCCTTGAGGAAGGGGACTGAGAGCGAGATGCTCCTGGGCACTGCCAAGCAAAACATCTCTTACAAGCCTGGGGTCTAAGAAGGGTTTGGCATTGGCCTGGTGGGAGCTCTTGTGCTTTCTGTCCTCAGGGGGCTCTTGCAGTGCCGGCTTCAGGTCTTTTCTGTCACTGGATTTTGGCTTCCCTTTCGTTTTGACTTTTGGCTTGTCTCTGGAAGACTGGTCTCTGACCTCAAAAGGACCAGGGTCACTCTCCACCTTCAGGCCTCCCTTGGGCCCCTCATGCACCGGGGCCTTGCTGGGCTTTTTGATACCCACAGTCTGCCTGGGTGAGGGCTCCTCGGTGCGCACAGGAGACTGCTGGCAGTTGCGTTTGGTCTGAAGATGAGTGTCCTGAGGAGCCCTGGCCACTCGGCTGGAGCTTTTGTGATGAGGCTCCCTCGGCTCAGCGTGCTGGTGGGAAGAATTGCTGCTGATGCCCTGGCCCTGCTCCTTGCACTCCTCACGTCCATCCCCATGGGCGATTTCGCTGAGACTTTCAGTTGGCACTGCTGGTGGGTTCACCTTGGTTAGCCAGTTGTCGAGCTGCCACTTATTAGAAGTTGGTGGGTCAGGCTGCAGACAAAAAGAGAAAGGAAGGATGCAACACTGATGCCTTTATGGGCTATTTCCATCCTATCAGCTTATCAGAACCCAGTAAAATTTCCTCCTTATTGTTAAAAAAAGCGTGAAAGTGAAAGACCATGAGACAGTGGGGATGCTCTAGTGTGTGCACATGAACACCTACTTCAGAAACACAGACCTTGTTTTTGCACAGGATCAATCAAATACATTGCACAGCACTCCTGTATCTCTGCTAGCCCTACCTGTCACCCAGTAAGAGACCAGTCTACATAAAAGCTTCATCTTGGTTTGCCACTAACCAACATTGTTGCACAATCAGACAACGTATAAAAAAAGGAGCAATTGTAAAAACGGATTAGGTGCTGTCCTCACAATGTTTTTGGGAAAGTTATTTGCACACAGCAAAACAGAGAAGGGGCTGTGCCAGCTATCACATCTCATTGAAGGTTGACAGGTAGGCTGTCAGGCTCCTGTGGTTTAACTAAAAGAAAACCATTTACCAAAAGAAATTGTATGGCTACCACATCAAGTCCAGCCTCTTCTGAGTCCTCTGCCTACACAACTTAACATTTGCTTCCCTCTGGGTCAAGCAAGGCATGAGCAATGATCAAGGTCTGAAGGCCTCTGGAGTCACAGTTTAGGGCTGGGCTGGCCACTAAATGAATGACAGATGTTTTCTATTAACCCCTCTCCCTACCCAGAAGAGAGAAAGGAGAGAGAATAAGGGAGAGAGAAAGACTTACAGGTTGGAAAAAAATCCTAAAACAGCTTTAATAAAATATTAACAATAAAAAGAAAATATAATAATATTAATAAGAAAATAATGAAATATATACATATATATATAAAACCAGTATCGAGCTCCAAGGATGACAATTACATCACCAGCCAGCACTGGGGAAATCCCAGACTGGACTCAGCAGCAGATAGGAACTGGATGCAGGAACACACAGATCAGGATCAAAGGCAGAAGAACAGAGTCCTCCTCAGACTCCGGCCACTGAAGAAAAGGGATCTTGACCCCTTGCTCCCTCAGCTTTATACTGAGCATGAGGCAGATGGGATGGAATACCCCATTGGTCAGTTTTGAGTCACCTGTCCTGTCTGCTCCTCCCCGCAGGTGGGACCCCTTTACGCTCTTCTGCTTCCAACTTGGTACATAACAGACTTTTTCATTGCCAGAAGCAGACACTGTCTGAAGAACATACCGTTAATTTCAGAAAGTGCATTCTGTTAGAATAGACTAAACTGAAAAGGAAAATTATTGAAGAGGAAAATTAGTTTTGTTCTATCTCAAACCAGGACACACGGTCAGATAACGTAATGTGGTCGCTACAAGCCCTGCCTAATCTAACAGTAGTCTGACAAATTACAAGAAAAAGACCACAAAGATGATCAGAGGGCTGGAGCACCTCTCCTATGAAGACAGGCTGAGAGAGTTGGGGTTGTTCAGCCTGGAGAGGAGAAAGCTCTGGGGAGACCTTATAGCAGCCTTCCAGTACCTAAAGGGGGCCTACAGGAGAGCTGGGAAAGGACTTTTTATGAGGGCACGTAGTGATAGCATAAGGGGGAATGGCTTTAAACTGGAAGAGGGTAGATTTAGATTAGATATTAGGAAGAAATTTTTCACTTTGAGGGTGGTAAGGCACTGGAACAG
Source organism: Anarhynchus alexandrinus (assembly GCA_008711295.1). Taxonomy (NCBI): domain Eukaryota; kingdom Metazoa; phylum Chordata; class Aves; order Charadriiformes; family Charadriidae; genus Anarhynchus; species Anarhynchus alexandrinus. Next base: position 1,337,372 of record VUYV01000168.1, read on the forward strand.
GTTGCCCAGATAAGTCGAGGAAGCTCCATCCCTGGAGGTGTTCAAGGCCAGGCTGGATGGGGCTTTCAGCAACCTGGTCTAGTGGGAGGTGTCCCTGCCTATGGCAGGGGGGTTGGAATTCGATGATCTTCAAGGTTCCTTCCAACCTAAACCATTCTATGATTCTATGAAAAGCAAACCCAACTAACCCTAAAAAAGACAACAGAAGCTGCAAAGCAGGAGCATTATTCTCAGGGGCCCGTTCTGAAAACACCACGTATGGGTCAGCATCACTTAAATGTGTAGCTCATTATTTGGGCACCATCATGGCACAGTTACACTCCTGCCCTTTCTGATTCTCCCCATTCACAACTATCACTTCTGAGAAGTCCCACAACTCTTCCTCAAAAAGAGAAAGCCTGAAAGGTTTTCCAAGACTAATGAATCCCTTCTACCACAATTTTCTTCTCTATCCAGACTCAACTCACTGTAGAACATGTGGATAAACAAGACATGTCTTCAACTGTATTTCAGTGAGTCAATCTAGAAACCTGGTTTAAAAACCAGTTTGGTTTTACCATGGGTTTGTTGGAAAAATCAAACCACAAATTCCATTATAGTTTTCAGATAACACAAATCTGCTTTGTTTTCATTAGAATTTTAACTTATTAGCCACTGAAGAGCATTTTTTTTATTTAAACACTGTAAAAACATGGCCAAAATATTTAGCAAACTTCTATTCATAATGTAGATAGCTATCAAGCGTTGGCATACTCTGATCTTTTCTAGCACCTGCTACCATTGGTTACGTTGTTTCTGATCTACACCATCATATGGGCTTTCATTAGGTTTTCCAAACACAAAGAATAGTAAGAGACTTCAAAAAAAAAAAAAAAGAAAGGAGGAACTATTGCCTATAGGTCTTAAAGTCTGTACTTTTGCATGTGAAGAACTGACTATAAACAAATGGGCCATGTGCAATAACTTGCTCCTTGAGCACCATGGATCAACAGTTTGCTGAATAAAAAAGCGTAAGATGGTCAACGGCAAATAGCTAGGACTTCATTAGAGTGAGAAGGATCTTACAATCCAGTATTTTCAGAACAAAGTAGGCAGGATTTGGTAAAAGAGCAGTAGTATCTGTTTCCTTCCAAAGACAACCACATTGCAGAGAGCAAAGTCCGTAACTGAACTGCTGGAGGGTGAAGTGTATTAGATGTGCGAAGAAAAGCTATGCCTTCTCAAAGCTTGTTTTATGCACATAAAATTCTCCCTTTCACATGCTTCTATGGTAAAAGAAAGGAAAGCTAGGGCTGCGGGAGGGAGAAGAAATAAATTACAAAGTTTCTGGGCTTTGTGAGAGTACCTCAAAACTGTCAGTGAATTAATTTACATCAGCTGTGGTCCATAGGATATAACCACGCACTTCCCACTGGCCTGAGAATGTTCTGCAAGCTGGAGGAACTGTTTGAAACCATGGGGCATGAGCACTTCTTCATCAGATTTTTAAAAAATGCATGGTCTCAATTATGAAACTTTACGGCACCAAGTTCTGTTTGTCTGCTTTTCCCAATAAAAGCCTCAGAAATGCCAGTGCAGCACTATCTGAGCCAAATTAAACAGAAGCAAGTCTAAGCACATTCCAGCCCTTCCTGCAGGTCTGATGACTTCAGCTGCGATCTGGGAGAAGCTGAATCTGTCACTCACACAGGAGCTGCAGGGAGGCAGCGGCTCTTCTTCACATAACAGAAAACTGGTCTCACCCTGAACCAGCCCATAGCCTCGGCACCCAGAAAAGCAGCATGGGCAGAGGTGCGCCCCAAACATCCCAGACAAGCCGTACTTCTCATCTGTGCCTTACTTGTGTCTCCCCATTGATGACACTAATTCCTCCAGGAGTGCTAGACAATGATGCCAAAGTAGAAGGGGGAACACTTCAAGGATAGGCACGTAAAAGTCTAATTATGCTGTTACCCTTAGTAACAGCAGTACAGTACAGTAAATTATCTAATTGACAAACTCTAAAAGGGAATCAAAGGACAAGAAAAGTCTGATGATGCAGCAAAGATGTCAAGGGGACACCTGAACGATGACGTTATTTCTGGTCTCCTGTTCTGACTGCATTGAGGCAGCAGAGAGTCTGACGCAAGAGGCTGTATTAAGCAGCCTCTACGTTTTATTTTAATATTCACCTCAGGCGCTGACGGTCCCGGAGGGTCGTTTGCTTCACTGTCACTGGAGGTGCTCTCCGTCTCCGAGTCTGAAGAGCTGTCTGAGTCACTGGTGCTCCCTGACTCCGAGCTGCTGGAATGTGCTGATGCCACACTCTTGGGCTGGGACTGTAGGGCACTGCAAGACCACCATGAGATAAAATTAGAAAGCAGCACGGATGAAGGTTACTTATTATATTGGCATGGCAGGATTCAAAAATAAAACTGAAACCCCATGTTTTGGCACTGAGAGGAGATGGGAGAAGGCCAAAGGAATACATTGCCATACCCAAAAGATAAAGCACCGGAATAAAAAACCTCAGGAAATAATAAAACCTTCAACTCCAACCCAGTCAGACAAATATGCAAGCTACATCACTGCTACAATATGAAGCAGCATTTAGCCAACCGAAGTTTAAAAAACAACTGAAACTGACAAGTGCTTTTCTGAAAGCCCCCACCCTCAAAAGAAAAATTTCCAATAAAGGCTAACAAGACAGAAACATACATTCCAGGATGGTTTCTCTTTTTTGTATTCTCCCCTTTAATTTTTCACTTCTTCATCTGTGTTACTTGGTCAAGGTGCTGTAACTGTTTCGTTAACAGCCATGTCAAGCAGCAGCTGTTTTTCCAACACCCTCCCCTACTCAAAAGTGTTTTCCTCCAGTACTGACAATGGGAATGGATAGAAGTGAGGGAGTGAGGGAGAGCCACGACTTTGATGCACAGCTTCTTTTTGTTTTGAAATGTTCTTACAAAATCAAAATGTTGGTTTTTTTTTTTTTTTTTTTACTTTGAAAACTGTTTCCCATGTCAGCATCAACACGTTTGTACTACTTGGAGGCAAGCTCCTTGCTGATCCAGACCGATATCGAGAAAACACTCTATTTCAAGAGCTTGCAGAGACACAGAAATCATGCCAAGAATCGGCATGCCCTTCTGCATGTCTGACTTTGTAGACCATTACCCTGTGCTTGAAGAATACAGATATCAAGCCAAAAATGTATGTCAGTGCTCTCCTGTAGGAAGAATTCTGGGCTTCTCCACCTTTCTTCCTCTAATGCTAGCACGTGGCTGTTGAGTCTACCTTGAATATTGCTTCTGACTAACAATACATGGCAGGAACTGCTTACAATCAGCTGCCTTATCAGGAGGAGCTGAAACAGCCTCAATGAGTCTACCTAACCCTTTTCTGTTCTTCACTCACTTGGCTGTTTTGGGCTTCCTTCTGAACTAAAACTGGATTCACATCCATCACTACTACAACTGAAAATCCCATTAGCTCCAGTGTGATCTACATACAAAGTGGTGGAGGAGAAGAAAAGAAAAGAAGGGAACAGCTGGGGAAATAAAATTATGGTTCATAGGCAAAATCCAGCACGACTGGATTACTCATTTCTAATTGGAGTTTTCTGTAAAATCTCACACAAGCCAATTTTCAACAGCAGGTTCAGGCAGCTAGAAATGAAAGCCTGGACCTACAAGAGAAACCAGGAACCCTTACCCATCTACCCCATGTATAAAAAGCAGTTTTGTTTTTCCTCCTTATTTGGTCTAGCTAGTAGTTTGGGAACAAACCTGTACCTTGGAGGAGCAAGTGAAGAAGGTGGCTTTTCAACAACCTGTTTTGTTCACAAAAACAAAGAGGAGAGGGGGAGGAAAGGTTAGCTTAAGGAACTCAGAACAACGCAACAAGTTGTGATGATTTAAAGGGATATCTGTGTGCCTAGTGTATAAAACATCTAAAACTGACTTGGTCGTCACCACTCTCTTCACTATCACTGAGCTGCAGGTCGTCCTGGAGCATTCTGAAAGACAACCAGAAGATAAATATCAGCCAAGGCAGACACATTTTCAAGCAGCAGACACTGAAAAAGACTTGGTTTGCACTTGCCAAAACAAACCAACCTCCCACATCCTTTTTGAACATTCGGCATGCTCAATCTGCTAAACCCTGTCATTACCCGAATGAATGATAAAATGATAACACACAACCTCGACATTTTACTTTGCTTTCCAGTCGATCTCAGGAGCTGCGCGATTGGAGGTCAGTATCATCGGCTGCCATCTACAGGCAACTGAGACAAAGTTCTACAAGGGCAATGCTCCTCAACAACGGTTACCTAGCACACTAACACAGCGAAGAAAGGTTACCTAGACACTAAGACCGCAAGGTGGCGTGGAAGAAATCTGATCCTTGTACAGCAAGAAATTAGCACGCTATTAGCCTCCACTGGCTCCCCAAGGGGCAGAAAGCATCGTCTTTGCACCAGAAACTGTGCGTGTTCACACTCTCAGGGCCTGTGAATATTTCTTCTGTCACAGGAGTTCTCTTTTTGCTGCTAAAGTTTCCTGTCACACATACATAAGTAAATGCCAAGGTCAAGCCTTTCTCCTATTTCTTCTCTACACAATGAACTTCGCCCTCCTGCACATCTCAGCAGTAACCATAACATTGAGCAGTTCAGATATTCAAAGCGGTTTACAAGTTGGGAGGCCCAAACTCTTTTTTACTATTGCTAGAGTAGAAAGCAGGCTGCCTGCAAATGTTTCCAAAAGCATAATTTAGTCCTCTGCCTGCAGGTGGTAACTACTGCTTGTAATTTCAATGCATTACCAAGGTCCTTAAAAGGCTGGAAGGGAAGGATTTGTGGGGAGGGACCCAAAATTCTCCAAAATTGTCATCCCCCACTTTGGCAATCATGCAGGCATCCCAAAAAGGAGTTGGAAAGCAGACAGACAAAACTCTTGTTATTCAAAAGTACAGTGGTTCAAATCTTGAAACTAGCTGGAGACTGACTCCTCAACCCAGAGAGTGTCATTCCAAAAACTGGAGAAAAAGCTTAGGAACCAAGACAGGGATTCTAATCAATCAGGTCAAAACTATGTTTATTTCAACCTCATTTCAAACTAAGGGCTCTCTATGAGAAATAAGAAAAATAAGCCTCCAACCCTTCATGACAACACATTTTATAGCATGAAAACAAATATGAAAGATCCCCAGTGAAACACATTACCTTGGAAAAGTGGGGAGAGAGTGTTCCTGGTGCTTGTGAGGAAAAGGAAAACTACAGAAACCTTCACACTCTTTTAAGCCTTCATTTCAAATTATGAACAAAGCGAAAAAGATTTACGGCTCTGTGGGTCACCTCTAATGACCCTAAGCAGTTTGCTTTTATGATTCCATGACAAAAGAGGAGTAAAAACCTTGAATAAAAAAGTGATTCCCTTACTTAAGTACTATCCCCACTACCTAGACAAATTATTTTACGCTCATACCAAAGCAGTTGACATGCATGGAGATACTTTCATTGGAACAGGACCATGTTTACAGTTGAAGCTGGCAAGATCTCACAACAAATAATTCCACAAAGCAGAAGTGACAAATCTGCTCTTGCCTGTGGAGCAGGACAGCATGAAGAAACCCCAAAGATCTCCTTGTCTACCAGTATGGAGCCAACCCCTCCTGCATAGGTGACACCTCCTGCAAAGGGACTGACCCCACAGTCCCCAAGTACCTCTCTCTGATGCAGAAGAGGCTCTCAGTGCCACAAGGGTTCTGTCTGATTACACTCATGAAGACCTACGTGCTTTCTTTGTTCAGGCATTTTGACTTTGCCATTCTGCTGTGACTATCCTCCTCCATCTCCCAGCCTCCACTGTCTCATTTCCTCACACACCTTCTCAGTGGAAGTCACTTCTTGCCTCTTCTTTTAGAGTAAACAGACGGGAATCACTGAGACACCACCTTGGAAAATGAGGCCCCTGAATTTCCTACAGAAGGCAAATGGCACGCAGTCTGCAGCAATCCTGCACGTGCCAACCTCGCATGTGGGCTAGAGCCAAAGCTCACTGCTAGTACACTGAGACATAAATAGGAAAAGAAGAAGGGTAGCAACAATATAGCCACTCTCCACACTTCTGGACAGTTTGGCAAATGTCTACTGGCATCTCAATGAATTCTTTTAATTTTTTTTTCCAACCCACTAGGGAAAGTAATCGTTCAAAGGTGATAATGAATAAACTTCCAGGGATGCTAAAAAGTTCTGAAAATGTTTTCATTTTTTTGTTTTGCTTTAAGAATTGTGGACTACAGATGCATTTCCTTTAGAGGTTAAGAGAATAATGCAAGGAAACACTATCTAGATCTTTTAAATCTGATTTAACTGTTTGTAATAAAAAGGACCGCCTTTTTCACCTGAGCTGCTGGTAAATAAAACAAATCAGGATAAAAGAACATTGCAACTACTTAAGTTCAATTTAGCATCAAGGAAGGAAGAACACTAAAACTTTAAATGAGTCATACTTCTACAAGGATAGACAAAACCAGTTTCCCCAAAACAAGTTTTCAACAAATTGTTAAATAGCCTAGTTAAAGAAAATAAATCTGCTTTAATAATTTTAATGCTTTAATTAGCTCAGGAGTTAATAGATGCCAAGTTTTCATTTGCAGGACCTGTTCATTTGCAGCTTATATACACACCATCAATCTCCCTGTAAAGCTATTTAAAAAGAGCTCTTTTATCGAGAAGCAGCACTAAAATTAATATCACTTGCCAAACAACCGCACTGAAAGCACAGGCTGGTCCCTCTCTGCCAGCCGGGTTAAAGATGCATCACCAAGAATGAGCTTGGCATCTCCCCTTTTAAAAGAAGGGCTACTTCCATTCCAGCGCAGCCAGGTGCTAACTTCAGGGCTCTATTCAAGAATGAAAGCCATCTGGGAAACCCTTGCATGCTCTGTAAAGCTGAATGCTTAATTTGGGCACACAGATGCACTGGGATTTCAACTTCTAATTAACCAGCACAAACGCTGTTTGTTTTCAGCCAGCTACACTTTGTAACGCGAGCTACTCTAGGCAGCTGAATTTTCAGACAGTCACGTGCGCGTTGAACAGCAAAGAAAACAAGCCCTGTTGTGCAAATGAAAACAAAAACAAAACAAAAAAGAAGTGACGCATCAGTTCAAGGGAAACATGTAGAGGAAGTTCTTGGGCTAATCTTGCTTTATTCCATTCTGGACGCAAACCTAAACCACCCTGTTCCTCCTGCTTCAACTGCCTTCATCAATTGTGGGTATGCATGTCCCTGGGTAGATGAGTACTGGCTCTGAAGTACCCAGAAGGACGCTGAGCAGAGAGGTGATGTTGGCTAAGGACAGAGCTATGTACCATGCCAAATTTACAATTCTGGACCTTTGGGCCAAGAAAGGAGTATTTTCAGATTCTTGTCTACAGTGAAAGTCTCTTCTCTCTCTGCCGCCTGGAAAACTGACTGAAGCGCTGGAGGGATTTTTACAAGCAGCTGAGAAGAGTTGAAATAAAGATGACGGTTGTAGGGTAGCTGAGGAGGAAGGCAGAGCCTGGAGCAGTTGAAACTAGTATTTTAAATACTGCAGTGAAAATTGCCAGAAATTGTTCAGGAGGAGCAAGATGGGGTGGAAGAAAGAGGAGCAAAATAAAGAATGGATTAAGGGAGTAGCTGATTGCTCAGCAAGACACTATCTCACACTCCCAGTGAGGGCGGGCTCCTCTGCATGATGCTGGAACAGTATAAAAAGGGTTGTTTTACAGATCTTACAGAGACTGAATGCAAAATTCTACAATCTCAACCAAGAGGGAGAGATGCTCTTCCTCTTAGTTGTGACTAGCCCAGTTTTGGGGTTTTTAAATTAAATTCCTCACAATAAGAAAAAGGAAAACAAATGGAGTAAGCTTTGTGGTCTGTAGTTTGCAGGCTTCCACGGAACATGAGTAATCATGGAGTAACATGAGATCTTGATATATCACATGAACTGATAAGCATTTAATGGTTCAGCAATTGCCTTGCACAGGAACCCTCTTAGCTTTCCAGACATGGAAAGATTTCTATTTGTTACTCAGGGTTATCAATGCTGCCAATTTGGCCAGGTTAATCCTGAAAGACTAATGCCAGCCCACACAAAACTACTTTCAAGCAATTTCTGTAATTAACATAATTAATAGATATTTATTAACCTAATTAATAGATAACCACCTACAAGGACAGTACCAAGTTATTTTACCCACCAACTTAAAATTTTCTATTGGACTGATTAATTTATTAGTTGGCACTCCTTCCTAGACTTGTAAAACTTTTGCAGTGATTATGCATAAACATCTTACACTGAGACTCAAATTCTAAGAAGCTTTCTTCTGAAAGAAAATGTAACATGATAGGGAAAAGAAAAAATAGATAAAGAAAAGTAGAAATATATAAATGCTATTTTAAAAAGCTCTAGAAATTTCATCTTCACCCCACTTTGCAACAAGCTAACATTATTAGAATATAAATTGAGGTTTTTAGAAAGTCGACATTTAAGTTTTTGCTTGTTTGTTTGCTTTTTAAAATAAAAATAAATTAAGACAACACTTTTTAGAAAACTTTTCCTTGCATAATTGCAGAAAATTATATCATACAATTGCTTTAAAATTTCACCCCTAGTTTCCACAGTTTTGGTAGCTGTAGCTTTACTAGCCTCACAGGCTTCAAAGCGATATGCAGAATAGATCAGATTGATTTTGTATCCCTTATAATTTATGTCTGTATAATATGTTATTACTGGTTTGAATAGCACTAAGTGTGACAGGATATTATGTAGCCACAGCTACATAATATTAAATAATATTAAAAGAGAAAAAACACTTAGATCTGGTACATTAATGGTTGGGTTTCTTTTTTTCAGCTTTGTTTTGTTTTTAACAGTCATTATAATCATGAAACGGTAATGTTTCTGTTGGTGAAAATTCCCTGCATTGAAATTTTCTGAGAAAAAACAGACTGATAAAGCCTTAATCTTCAAAATCATCAAGTAAACCAAACTGTAATTCATTCCAGGTTCATTTAAATAACTGCACAGTAGAGATGGGAACTGAGTCTGGTTACTTACGATGTTCTCGGCTGAGAAATAGGCAACGTTTTTGAAGGTGCATCATACTGTTCTGTAAATCAAAAATGAATCAGTTGGTTTTATTTGCCTCACACTAAAGTAGGTATTTTACCCTATGGTCTCTGAGCATCAGATTAGAAAGTCACTTTCTTCCAGAATGTAATTGTTTGCCATTAAGATTATTCATCACTCCTAACGGGTTTCCTAACAAAATACTGCTTGTTCTCTGTTGAACTGCTGCCTTAATTTCTAGGTAATGAATGTATACAATTTCTTAAGCATTTTCTAAATTCATCACTGTTCAACAAAGCACAGGAAAATGTGCTTCTTAATCAATGTAAACATTTGATGTTCACCTCAGCATATAACACACAACACACAACTATCTGTCAATACATGCATTAAGTGTGTTTTCTTTGGATTTCTACTTACTCTGATTCTGTGCTACAGATCCAACATGCTGTGATTCCTAGAAAGAAAGGAGAAAGTGCAAATTAAGAATAAAATAAATCAGCTCTCTCTTATATTGGTGATTTGTTTTCCATGTGTTACATACTGTAATAAATCTTTGACAAGTTAGTCAAAGTATGACTTTGAAGTGTCCAACACTCTAAGCTGGCCTGACATAGGTTAAGATGGACAGAAAAGTGATACATGCTACTGCCACCAAAAATGTGTTGCTAGCACATCAGTGGTATGTGCATTTTTGAAGAAATATTAAAAAAAATTTTATAAGAGCTGCCAAACACTTCTGTTTAATGCAGTCAGCAAGTATTTTTGTTGGCAATAAAGATAAAATGGTTTTGTGCGGCAACAGAGATGAGATGCTTAAAATGTTTCTGAAAAGCAGTCACATTTGAAGCCCACAATTATAACAAATGTGTAAGTCACTGAAATATTATTCATTCATCCCCCCTCTGGCTCAAACATCTTTCAACTCTAAAAATACAAATCTTGCTTAAAAAAATAAAAAAGAGGAAAGACAATTACGCTACCATATAGCCCACTCAAAAACAATTACTCAGAAGCACAATCTGATCTAATTCTCAGTAAAATGATGCATTGCAAGCAGCTGTTATACAACTCGAGATCCATTGTGCTTTAATTTATCTGACTTCTTCTAAAGATACTCTCTCCTAACAGCCTTTATCTATGAAAGAGGGACAAAATCAGATGAAAACACATGCAAGAGCCGGAAAGAGCTCTTCTAATTTATCAAAAACCCTGGCAAAAAGAGGGTGTTTTACCTTTGTTGGGAACGGAAATTTGGAAGGCTCTGCTGTACTAGGCGTATGAATAGCTGTCAGGGGAGGTGGCCATGAGTGGGTCATTTCCTGGAAAGAGATTGAGAGAAGCGGCTTACAGTATTTTTGCTGATACACACAGGTGAGGTTTTACGCTTAAGAGATTCATACAGAGCTTCCAATAAAGTCCTTATCGACCCGATCATAAAGCTGAGAGATGGTACCGCAGCAAGAAGCCCTCCTTTGATCGCAGCAGCCGGTCCATGGTGAGGACTTGCTCCTTTTCTGCATGCATACTTGCATTGCCCAAGTAACAGCAATCTCAGTGAAGCTCGTAGAGAGTTAAGTACTTACTGTATTTGCAGGATTAGGCCTCAGCCTTACAGCTATCACAGTTAATAAAGGGAAAAGTAAATAAAACCTGTATGAGTAGTTCTGGTGTTTTTCAAAGTGCAGGACTTTCCTATTACGGAAGTTCTTATAACCCCTTACAGCAACAACACTCCGAAAGGCTTTTCATAATGTGAGGACGTCAGCCAGAGAGCGCTGACTGCCAGCCGTTCCCCACACTATTCTGCCTGAAACATTGGCTTTTGCTCCGACTGACCAAGACATCTTTGATGCAGAGCTCTGGGACGTAGTTTCAAACCAAAGAAAGAGACTGCTTGATGTGTTATGTCTTTAGGAATTCTCCTGCCCTGTTCGCCTGCCCTCACTCTCACCCACCATCACTACCAGGTGAAAGTTAGGAATTATGTTCATGCTGAACACATCTCATGATGAGCATGCACCACACGCAGTTTGCTCAGGGGCTTAAAAAAAAAAACAAATGTATGAGAAACATGTCAGTACAAAGTACATTTTTGTACTTTTGGTATGAAATAGACTGAAGTGTGAAAGTCTCTACTGTGTCATAATTTACAAGTGCCATTTTTTCAACAAGGCACAAATATGAAAGTTTAGGAGTGTCCCTAGTTTCCTTATCTATTAGGAATAACATGAAATGCAAAGATATATAGGGAATGAAACCACATTGCTACCTTTGGCTCTATAAGTAGGGATTAGAGCAATCTGCAGGGGTTTCTGTGCAAAACCTGGAAGCAGCCTACAACTAACCTGAGTGACTATTTGATCATATTGTTACCACCCTTGCCTTCTCTTTTCTCCTCTCCTACTGTTCAGCTCATTGCTCACTTCACTGACTAGCTGTCCAATCTTTCAACAGATGATAAACTCCTCAATATACTGCACTACACCTCTTCATGCATTTGTGCGTGCTTCCCTGTGGTTGCTACAAAAATAGTGTTATGCATTGCTAACAAGGCAAGAAAACAGGATGGCTTGTGAAACACAAAATGATGCAGTATTTCCAGGAGAACTTGTGCTGCAATACCAACCAGTGCACAGCAGCTAGTGAGCACCTGTGCATAACTACCTTTAGCTAAAACGCTGCCCCAACAACAGCTTCTTGAGAGCAATAAAGGCATCGGGATCTTGCAGCCTGAAGCAACAGTGAGGGAAGTGAATCACAGAAACCCAACACCTGTTAGGACTTCAGTGTCTCAGAAGAGCATTTGACATCAAGGAACTGTCTTCTCAGTATCAGAATGACCAGCCATTTTTGTCTTTATTAAAGTGTTTTTTATTAAAGACCTTTATTAAAGGTCACAGTGCATTTTCACACTGTGCACAGTGAATGTGTGACATGTACTTAGAGCCAGCTACTGGAAGCCTGCACACTGCTCACAGAGCCGACTCTAACACAAAGTTATGGAGACAGTTTTGCATCAGAGCTGGCTTAGCTTTGCACGAATGGACTATAATTACAGCGAAGGAGAAACAGTGCAGCAGCAATGCCCTGCACAGGTGGGTGGGATGGATGAAGGTGCATGCTCCTGTTCAGGGCCATGCTGCTGGGGCTGGCAGTATGGACAGCAGGCAGCATGTCCAGCCCCTTTGGAGGAAACACACTCAGTAATGGCAACCCCCTGACTTGACAAAGGAGCAGCTCTGGCTGTTTCAGATGACTTGTCAGTCTTGCCCTTGGACTGCACCAGACTGCATTACGCTTACATACTGATAGGAAGACCATTATTGGTCTTCCAACTCCAGCTGTATCTGAAGCTTTTATCTTTACTTCTCCACATCATATCCCAAAACACATTTTTAGTGAGTACAACATCTGCTGACAGAACAGAAACAGAGCGACATTCTTTTCCCACACGCTACTTTAATGCATGCAAAATATAAGCAACCACAGAGATTGATTATTTAAGAGCACCTACCTTCAAAATTTCTTCAATGGAGTGGACATCACTGGGGAAGGTTTGCTACAACAAAAAAGAGGGAAACAGCATGAGTTTGTTTTGGTTTTACCAACTGACATGAGACACAGATGCACTCATCAAACATTTGCTTACCAACAGTTCTACAAATGTCATGAAAGCCCATTAATAATGAAATACTAGTAAGAATTAAAAGCCCCATCAGAAGGCCAGTTAATAATGCACTTCTACAAAGCCTGTTCTTTTCAAGTCTTTAGTCGAAGATAGAGTCTAAGAAAGATTAGAAAGAAGGAAAGTGAAACAGAGCTCATTCAACAGAGGTGCTTGTTCAGCTGGCAGGATTCCTCATGTATCATGGCTCACATTCTTCTATGAACCTATGTGCTCTCAGCAGAAAAAGAAGCCAGTACAAAGCCCTAATTGGAGAGGGCAAAGTAGAGGCGGTTTTAAGTGGAGGAATCGTGCACCAGACCCTTGAATGCCAGCTCTTGGGCTCAAGGGAACGTCAACTGACATTAAAAAACAGAAAAGCAATACAATTGTAACTTGTGCAGTTCAGAACAAAACCTTGAACGTACTGCTGGGTAGGAACAACATGATGATTTCTGGAAAAGTCTGCAGATGACCTGGATCAAGGGACTGCCCCTGTATCTCCCCGACCCATTTCGCTGGAGCCCAGGCAGTGACCACCACATGCCCACCTGGCATGGGCCAGGACTCCCCAGCACAGGTGTGATGAGGACCTCTGAAAGGAGGCCAGCTCTTTGCTGGTGCCCTGGCACTCCACCAGTGCCACCTGAAGGAGACCAGGCAACAGCCGCAGCAGCGCCTACAGCTGCCTTCAACCAGGCTCCCAAGCCCAGGCACAACAAAGCTCTGGGGAAGAGTACAAAGCAAAAGCAATGCTGGTATTTGCCTGTTATATAACAAACAGCAGACATTGCAGCTTGTGCAAACACATAAATCTGCTTTTAATGTATCAGCAAAACCACTTAGCGGCTCCTGGCAGGACACCCTCCTGCACACGTGCGACACCACGCATCAGCAGTGTGGGTACCGCTGGGCAAGGGAGGGGCTGGGACAAGCACAGCAAATGCCTCCTGCTCCCCAGGCACATGAGGACGAGGGTAACCGCACAGCCAGGGCGAGCGGCAATGCCCCCTGACAGAACCCACCTGCCCCATGCCTGGGCTGTGCGTGGTGGGAGAGGATGCAGCAGCAGTGCCCTCCTTCCCACGTCCCCGGCAGCACTAGGTGCTGGGGATGCTCGCCAGCAGGACCTGCACTGCTTCCACACACTGACCCACCACCTGGTCACGGGGAACACCACTTCACTTGGACAGATCGGCTTATCTACCAACAATGCATGTGTTTTGAAAGCACATGTCGTTTACACATCCTTTCCTAACCATTCCTATTAAAGGAAATTGGAATGAAAAACAACCAAAGGGCTGAGTAGTTAAAATGAGCAAAGTGCATCCAAGACCAGCTTCTTGCATATAAACAAGAGATTCAATGGAAATGTTCAGCAATCGGCATAATTGCTGAAAGGGAAAGGCCACAGAGACATTCCTTGTGTTAAAGGAAGAGGGTAGTGAGCTACAGCGCCCCATCAGAGGGATCTTCCCCAGATCAAGGTAAACAGCAAAGCAAGCAAACACTTTATTAAAGTCAAAAAGTGTCATCCTTCACACTCACAGAAAGGTCACTCATCTGTTTCCCATATGCTGCACTATTTGCATTGGAGGGACAAGAGGAGATGAGGAATCTTTTCCCTGCAACCTCATTTGTCTGTGTCTACATAAGGCTCTCATCGAGGCAGTGCTCATTTGACAAAGATTTGACTTCTCTTCAGAAAATCATGCACGGATAGCTGCTTCTGACCTTACTCACCCCGAGACAATCAGAAGCTGAGGCACGGTCAGATAAGTCACATGAATGAAAGCAAGGGGCTGGGATCTTGCTTGCAGAAGCACCCCACAGCAGGCAGGAGGAGGGGAGAGGGAGAACAAACAGCAGGGAACTTCTACCACACAGCAAGAGATCGGGAAGCTTCATAACTCACGGTGCCAAAAAGCAGTCTCTCTTTTCCCCTTTTTCTTCCCAGCAAATTTAACTTGATAGCTCAAACACCTAATTTACTTCTTAATTTAATAAGTGGTGAACAGCAGGCACAGAAATTTGCATCTTGCTGTACAGAAAAGCAGCATTCAACCAGCAGATTATTTCAGAAAGCTCCTGAGATATCACACGAGAGCACCATAGTAAAAAAACATTCCCACAAAATGTAACAAACCAAGAGCCCACCTGGACAAAGTATTCAAAAACCTCTCTCTACAACGGATTGATTGCAACAAACCAAAATCAGTTTGCTTCTCCCGTTCCAGAAACTTAAGTTTTATGAAGTGATAACTGATGACAAAAGTGGAATTCAATTAACCTGAGAATCAGAGAATATCTGCAACAGCCACTTTGGACCTCTTTTCTCCTTGCCAAACAACTCACACCCCTTCCTGAAGTTCTTTCAGATAAGCCTGAAGAGGCTTTGAAATTGATACAGGTTTACATACAATGAGTATTTATAGTGCAATTGTCAGGAGGATTTATCGTAACCCTGAAGGGCACTGTTCAGTAAGTCTGCTGTTCTTCACAGGTCCAGTGGCTTAGCAGAAACCACTTTCTTCTTCACAGCACAAAATTTAAAGGAAAGCAAACACATGACCGCACGAGTACTGCAGAAGTCTGCATCGGCAGCACAAGGACCTCANGATAAACATAAGGTTTGTTTTTGTCAGGATTGCTTTCAGCTTTGCCTAGCAGTTTATTCCCACAGCCACTAAGTTAGGACACGCTAGGAAGCCCATGCCCCTGGTAGAGACTCTCCCTGGAGAGGATGGGCTTTCAGGCATCTCTAGTCTCTGTTCTGCCATCCTGCGGCACCCTAAGACTGAAAAACTGAATGACGCTTTCACCAGCAGGAAAATGTGCAATAGGCAAACAAAACTGCTGCCCACAAATGGACTTGCAACACCTATATCAAATACATGGTGAAACATTTGCTCTAGAGATTAAAATCACAGACTGTTCAGGACACGCACAGAAAATTTGTTTTCAGTGCCAAAACCACAACAAAACTGGTCAGGGCCATTTGACTGCACCAGGGAGCCCTCCTGTCTCTTGGGTAGGTGTGCAACTGTCATTTCTACAGTGAGTTGCTGCTGCAGCCCATCACAGTCCTTGTGCCCCAAACCCGCTGGCCCTGGAGAGGATGGGCATGCACCCTTTCACTCTGTCCCAGCTGCAGTGACTCTTTCACAAAGCTAAGCATCCAGCGCCTGAAGGAGTCGGGCCTTTCTGCACTCTGAGTAATGTTTTGCCTCCCCCCCCCCCTTTTTTTTTTCCTACAAGTCACATATCAGCTGTATTTCAGCCTGTAAACTACCATTAAACCACAACTGCCACCCAGCAGCAAGGGCTGTCCTTGCCAGTTTTAAGAGAAAAGTTTAAGGAAAAGGAGAAATACAATGTTGCTTTAAGAAGAGTTAAAAAGCCATAAAGCCAAAGAAATACTGAAAGAGATAGGTCCGCTGAGGACAGTGGGCATAGAAGATCAAATATTACATGTTGCTGTCTATCCCTGCTAGCAGTTTTACACCCTTTACAGGAAACAGTGTATCGTTCTCCCCATAGACAACTCAGTTTAAGCCCTGTGCATACTTGCTGGCTGACACTGACATCTGCACTATCTCCAGCTAGTATTTCCTCATGCCACGTTCATACTCACTGTCAGTTTGGGAATGATGCAGATGCCTCCAAGTGCCACTCACAAAACGTTTTGACAGCCAAAGCCAAGCGCAATCATGGGACATCCAGAACCGTTGAGTCCCTCGGTTTTTGTTTTCGTTTTGCTTTTTAATGCCAACGTTCCCACCCAAACTGATGCTGCGCTTCAATAAAAGGCACCCCCCTCAGCAATAAAACTAATTTATGTTCCAAAAAGTCTGGTTTTGCTCAAGTGAAGGCCCAACTCCCAGTGATCTCTCAGCCTGCAAAAAGGTCTGCAGGGCAGCGTGCTTCTCCATTTACCATCTTCCTCTAGCAGAAGCACCACCAGAGCCAGCCACACATGTCCAGCTGCAAGCAGGTACTCACATCTGACCCAAGACTCCAGCCCAGTTCCTCCACTGATGCAGGCCCACAGACTCTGGAGAGGCCAAATAAATGGATGTAACTTGGAAAGAAATCTTGTTCAGAAAGACAGAAAACTACTTTAAGACAGCAGGCTGAAGAAACTGACACCTTTGTAATTTGCAGTGCTTATCCACAAAAATCCAAGGGAACAGCTAGACACAGACCATAACATGGTTCATGTCTGTTACGTGACCAATAGTTTAAGGGGCAAATTTAAAATTATACTCAAACAGTAACATATGATGGGAGCAGAATCTGGATTGATGAATTTCCATAATAAGTTTTGCAAGGCTAATTTAATAGATGACTTCCTTACTCGCAAGCTTAAAAAGCAAAGAGAAGGGTTTAAAAAGGCCATAAGGACTTTTTTTTTCCAGGTATCTTTTTGATGAGAATTCACAGACTTAATTGGCATAGCAGACATTTCACAATGTCAAGGATAAGTTTGGTTTTAAGGTTTTTGGAACAAAAAGTTAGATAAACAAAGTCAAAGCCATTAAATAAATTTTGACTACAGAAAAATGCAGAGACTGCTATTAATAGGACTTTTAAGCCTCTCTCAGTCACTAAAGAACAAGCAACATGCTCTTAAAATGATGAGACACTGCCACATTCTCTCCTTTTTATAATTTTTGCAATATATACATTTTTCCAATTCACCAACCTGCACAACTGGATCATGAAAGCCAAGTAATGTTTTTGCAAAGACCTATCATCTCAAGGTTAAGACAGTGCTACAAGGCAATATGCCTGAAGTACTGTTAGGTATAACTGAAGTTGTCTGAAAAGGACCTCACTCAAACCTTTTCATTCAACATAACTTCAACGTAACAGCTCAGACCAGCATGACCTAAATCCTACATCCACCCTCTCCCCACCTTGGTAGTTGCACAAAATCACCCACTTCCTTTTTCCTCACTACTAATGACCTCAGCCAAGAAGAAATCTCTACCTGTGGAATCTTTTGTTAAAAAAAAAAAAAAAAAAAGATGTACCATGTATTTTCAGGGTTTCTTGGGGGAGATGTTTTATTTTGATTCAGGTTTTTTTTTGACAATGAAGTTGTGTGCTTTCATTTAACATCCACTGTAGGTACAACACTTTGGAAACTTCTGATAATGCAAGTGCATTGCCCAGATAATGAAGTGGGGAAGGACACACAATTCAGAGTCATTTCAGGCAGCACTGCTATACTCATTTTCCTTCTGGGAAAATGCAGTTGAGGAAGTTACTTAAGAGAGATTAATTGATGAATACCTACAGTTTCCAGCAACTCCCTTTCTGCTCACTTACATGCACACAGCACAGCATAATAATGTATTCAGAAAGCCAATGTATGGTTACAGAAAGCAAAAATATATATAAATACCACATGCTTGGGTGACAAATTTTAATGAAGTTTCTTTACCAGAATAATAAAGACATTAATGCTTTCACTTTATCAGAGCATAAACAACTCAAAGACCTGCAGGAATTACCATCTACATGATAACTTACTGCAGCTGACCAGATAAAGAATATTTTGCTTTGCTCTATAGCATCATGCTTCCTCAGGGGAAGTTAAATGTTCGTCTCCTGTACTATAGTGCATTCAATCACATGAAAAGCAGCTTTCCTTACGCTAAAGGAGGTGAAAAGAAGCGGAATTAACAGTTAAAGCACCTACTAGAAATTTGGCTGTGAAAGCTTTTGTGTCATTCTCTTCCCATGGGTACTAGGGTAGCACACACTCTGCTAATCTGACTATGCGATGGGATTTACCCTTGCCCATTAGAAGACAAAAACCCCAGCCACTGAAGAATTAAGTACTACTTCGATCCTGAGCTGAAAAGGACTTCAGGATTGGGGCCAATATAACTTCAAGCATCTACACAAACATAAGAAGCCGTAGAAGTTATATGAGGAATTAGTCTGCCTTTATTACAACAGGCTTGCAAAAATGCACAGGTGCACATACCCGCAAAAGAAGAGAGGGAGCTCTTAATTTAGAAAACAATTTAAAATCTGCACAGGCATTCAATTCAAGCTGCATAGTAACTGTGTGATGAAACTCTCAGAAATACCTCCAAGTCCTCTCTTCATGAGCAATTCCAAAAAAATCACGCGCTTTCATGAGCACAAAGCTCTGCTCATGCCCCCAGCCTTGCACAGCTCTGTTAGACATGCTAAAGAGAGATGAACGAGGAAATCAAGATAATAAGAATCACTCAAAACCTGACTAAACTGCTTGAGAAACCACCTGGTACACAAATGATATGCCCCACTGGCCATGATAATATGTGGGCTAGACATCCAGCCATCAACCAGCAGCAGTGAGGTGTCCCAACCAGGGAGTAACAGAAGAAAGGGACAGCATAAACCCTCCTTCCCTGCTGACACAGTTACACCCACTAGAGTGCCGCAGCAGGAGGGACAAGCAGTCTGCTCCTCGGTCTCAGCGTGATGGTTAGAGGGGAAAGGGGAAAACGAGAGAGATGTTGAAGGGATCCTTGCAAAATCCCGGCTTTCTTCTCTTTGGCACAATACACTCAACACTGGCCAAAGCTGGGAAACTAAAAAACTGGGCATCTTTTTAAAAATAAGGTTTTGCCACAGGTACTACAAGGAATAAGCAGTGGGTTTTTTAGTAATGAAGATGAGGTGGAAGAGCTTCTAAGGTTGCTTCTTTTTTTAAAAGATATTCCATTAAAAATTACAGCACACATTTTTATCCTGCTCTGCTGTATGTGCCAAACAGAGCTGAAGGACCGTACAGCGGTCATGCGTAGAAGTCGGGGGCTGAAGCTTTCTCCCTGTTTTTGAAATAGCTTGCCTCATCAGGAGGCTGTGGCAGAATAGTTTCAAGCAGGCTGTCAAAAAAATCGTCTCCAAGAAAGAGGTGGCCATGCATTATTTCAGAAGTCACCGAGTGGCACCGCTGAGATGTGTGGACTCAAACAAGGCCAGAGGCAGTAACAGCGTGTAGATTGTGCAAAGATGAGGACGGGAGGTCTGGAAGCAGATATTAACTGGAACGGATATGGGCTGCCTTTCAGGCAAGCATTAAGGTGTTGCAGACCTTTCTATTCCTTCTCATCTCAGTAATTTCCACCCAACTGCTTATTTCTGCTTATTTTCATGCCTCTGCTGTCACAGCCCATTTAGAGGTGCCCCTCTGACATCCTGTGCACAAACAAGCCCCATGCTTCTCCATCTCCTTCATGTCAGGTGAAACTGGTGCCTGTAAATACCCAGGCAGCGTAAGTGAAGAACAGCTACAGCATGCATGCACTTCATATGCTGCCTGGTATCTCCTAATCCAAATGGATTTGCAATGTGTGTGTGTAGCTCAAGTATGCCAGATATTGCTCTTTGCCCGATTTCAGACTAAATTATTAGCACCGAGAAAACCCGAGTAGCAGTGCAGCAAGATAAGAAAAGCCAATTACGAGTTCCAGGCCCTTCCTGTGTTGTCAGTTTTCTAGTAAGAGCTTTGCCACTGCAGCCATCAGCAGAGAAGGTCACCTGTTCATGCTAAAAAAAAGTCCACATTTACAGCTGCTTCCCATTTAATGCTGTATTTTAATATAAATATTTAGTTTTAATTTTGTTTTTTCTTGTCAACTGCACAAGCTTTTCCCACTTGAATGCAATGAAGATCAGAAAACTGCATATATGTGAAGGGTTAGTTTGAAAACAACAGGCAGGACAAAATCAGACCAAAACCTACCATCTTGTCCTCACTTCACCCATACATGCTTAACCAGCTCAGAGCAGGACAAGATCTTGCATATTAGATGTACCCTCCTACTCGCACACAAGTCATGCTAGGGATAGCACACTAACTTACTCTTCAAAGCAATTTTCCACCTGCATTTTTGTGTAGTTAAAAATCTGCCCTCTCCATACCAGAGATAGATGTGAGATGCACACGCAAACAGAGCACGTTTCCAAAATGACCCAGCCAACAAAAAATACAATATGTATTCTAACCAAGCCTCTACTAATCTTTACGATGGATGCAATAATGTTCTGCTGTGTATTGAAAAAGGCTGCCAAAATTTGAAGTTCGACTTATCTTGCTGATCAAAACAAACACATAAACACACAAATTCATAAAAGGTTTTTGCATGCTATCTTGAGGAACACCAGACAAGTAGATTCTCTGCCAAGGATGTTTAAATGTTCCATATCAGAAAAGAGATTAAAATACAACTGTGATACAAAGACAGGTCCAATGATCTGAAACCTGGCTTACTCCATCCACCTTTACTTAGAGGACATGGTAACAGAGCTGCTTTCAGGGAAAGCTGAAGTGACAATTTCTAGTTATCTATTCAGGAGAGCATTTATCAGAACAAATATGAAGGCTGTGCAAATACATTTATGACTAAAATAATTTCTAGTCAGACAGGCACCATCCTGCAAGCAAACTAGCAGCATGGGTGGTCGTAAAGCATGTTTTTAAAGATGTTTATATTTTGCTGCAGACACACGGCACTTGTTCAACAGATCTCTTTCTTTCACGCACTAACTAATTCTCAGAAGTGTCTGATGCATGGGGAACCCTTTCTTAAGAGGGCAAACAAAAAGTTTTTCCAACTCAACCAGCTAAAAGTTTATTTTGCAGATTAGACAGGCTTCCTAACAATCCTTCAAACAGTACCCACTCAATTTGACAAAGTTTTCTTACTATGAATAACAACTGTTAAGATATGCTAAAGAAAAAAAAGTGGGGGTGTGTGGGGGAACCAAGATTAATTAGATAGTAACGCTAACAACATTATCATGCCTGTGAGCTTCACATTTTGATTCATCTTGTAGGTCCTCAGCCAGCATTAAGCATGAACCTCACAGAAAACAATATTTGTTGTAGCAGTACTGAATCTCAGATAGAAGACACAAAAGGAAGTGCTATAAAGTAATCCCACCTAATAACAGTAGCCTTGAGCCAAAAAAATGAGCCCCTCAAGTCTTTGGGGCAGGTGAGCAAGTCAGCAGCCAGCAGAGTCACTGAAAGCAGGTCTCTCTGCTGCTTTTGAGCTTTTTGCCTTGAGTGGGAGCCAGGGAGGAGAAGTGAAGACAAAGCAAAAACAATTTTGAAGCAGAAACAGCTCTGAGGCTCAAGGGTGAGGTCTGATGGCATAGGGAAGGCAATGAACCACCCATGGCTGCTAGAACAAGAGATTGCATGGTCCCTAGCCACGTACACTCCTCTGCCGCCCTTCCCTTCCCCTGGCATTGGCCTGAGCCTGCACTGAGACAGTCCAGGACTTAACCTGGCAGACAATCACTCCCTTTCTGTTGATTCAGCTCCTTTGATCACCTGGCCATAGCACCAGATGAACACCAGAATTGGTGCAGCTGAAGGAGAAGGAGAATGCACTCCCACAAATGCTCAGCACACCTGGATGGAACAAAGGTCTTAATTTTACACAGCTTCCAATGTTTGGTAAACCCTTTGGGATCCAGAGCCAACCACCTACGGTCAAATTATCTCCAGAAGCACACAGTTCACAGCTTAATCCTGCTCCTACAGTGGTAAAGCTCCCATGAACTGCAGTGGAAAAAGTGTTACAATTCTTCACATTTTACAAATCTGAAGTGCCTCTTATGCAAGTATCAGGTGCAGTATAACTTGAAAATAATAATTTTTAAAACATTATGAACTGGGCATTTTAGATTTTCAAGAAGACACAAAGAAAACCTCCAATGCAATCAAAGTACGGTTTGCTACCAGCAAATTTCCTTTTCCCTAGAAAGCACGCAAATAGGCAAGATTGTGTCATGATACTCCATTTTCTTGCATGCACGAACCTAGTTCAAGGCACTGTTTCTGCCTCAGTACTCTGAGCTACAGATCAGAGCTTTTTTAATTGCTTGTAGCTAAAAGATTAGAAACAAAAGAAAGCGATTACTTGGTTTTGAAGTGCAGGACATGCTGGTGAAATTTATTAACCTCAACAGATCTCTGGGGCATAAAACCACATTTTCATTTCCAACCCACAGGTTTTATCAGCATTCACCCTTCTAATATAGCGCAACTTGTTCAGATCTGGCACCACCAACCACTTAGGTGAACCTGATTTCACCTACCGAGGGAGAAACCAAACAGCTATCATCTGCTACCATCCCAACTTCCCATGCCTGCAGGTGGGTTCCTCGGCTTGTGAGAGCAACCTAAGTCAAAAGCAAATCTTGCACAAACATTACTACTGGTGGAGGATGGAGATCAGTGAAGAGCCCACACACAAGGAGCAGAGATTTTTAAGCCAGCTGGATCCTCTTCACAGCGCTGCAGGGCTGCAGAGCCCACAGCACTGGGAACAGTACAGAACAAGCCCCGGGCGCTCCGCACGGCTTCACTAACCGCAGCTCAGGGCATTGTCCCAGCTGCACAGCAAGCGGCTCTGCCGGGCAGGCGGCAAAGCAGTCTGCGGGGAAGGCACAGCCCACACTTGGGATAGCAGAGGAGTTTCTCTACAGCATTCCTGCACCATCTGCAATGCTGCGAGGAGCAGCAGGAGAAAACGATTCAAAGCGCACGTGGTTAACCCAAACCACGCATACGTACAAGTCAAAATGATTCAGATATGTCACCTGAACTTGTAAAAGTGTGTTTTTGCAAAAATACACAAAGGGAAAACATCCCTATCACAGCTGCTGCAGCAAAAAAAGACCTCTACAAACCACAGGAAAACTGACTACACAGGGTGTCGTGGTTTAACCCCAGCCAGCAGATAGAACCACACAGCTGCTCGCTCACTCCCCCAGGTTGCAACAGGGCAGAGAATCAGAGGAGTAAAAGTGAGAAAAAAAAACTCGTGGGTTGAGATGAACAGTTTAATAGGTAGAGCAAAAGCCATACATTCAAGCAAAGCAAAACGAGGAATTCATTCACTGCTTCCCATGGGCAGGCAGGTGTTCAGCCATCTCCAGGAAAGCAGGGCTCCATCACACGTAATGGTTACTTGGGAAGACTCACTCCGAATGTCCCCCCCTTCCTTCTTCTTCCCCCAGCTTTATATACTGAGCATGACATTGTATG
>VUYV01000168.1:1361241-1434784 GCA_008711295.1 Anarhynchus alexandrinus
TCAGGGCATTGTCCCAGCTGCACAGCAAGCGGCTCTGCCGGGCAGGCGGCAAAGCAGTCTGCGGGGAAGGCACAGCCCACACTTGGGATAGCAGAGGAGTTTCTCTACAGCATTCCTGCACCATCTGCAATGCTGCGAGGAGCAGCAGGAGAAAACGATTCAAAGCGCACGTGGTTAACCCAAACCACGCATACGTACAAGTCAAAATGATTCAGATATGTCACCTGAACTTGTAAAAGTGTGTTTTTGCAAAAATACACAAAGGGAAAACATCCCTATCACAGCTGCTGCAGCAAAAAAAGACCTCTACAAACCACAGGAAAACTGACTACACAGGGTGTCGTGGTTTAACCCCAGCCAGCAGATAGAACCACACAGCTGCTCGCTCACTCCCCCAGGTTGCAACAGGGCAGAGAATCAGAGGAGTAAAAGTGAGAAAAAAAAACTCGTGGGTTGAGATGAACAGTTTAATAGGTAGAGCAAAAGCCATACATTCAAGCAAAGCAAAACGAGGAATTCATTCACTGCTTCCCATGGGCAGGCAGGTGTTCAGCCATCTCCAGGAAAGCAGGGCTCCATCACACGTAATGGTTACTTGGGAAGACTCACTCCGAATGTCCCCCCCTTCCTTCTTCTTCCCCCAGCTTTATATACTGAGCATGACATTGTATGGTATGGAATATCACCTTGGTCAGTTGGGATCAGCTGTCCCGGCTGCGTCTCCTCCCAGCTTCTTGTGCACCCCCAGCCTGCTCGCTGGCGGGATGGTGTGAGGAGCAGAAAAGGCCTTGATTGCCTAGCAACAACCAAAACTACCAGCATGCTATCAAAAGTATTTCTCATCCCAAATCCAAAACATAGCACTATACCAGCTGCTAGTAAAAATGTTAACTCTATCCCAACAGAAACCACAACACAGGGGAAACAGCGACACTGATGCAAACAAAAGCAGCAAAATTGCATCAAGTAAGAGACAGGTGCAGGCAGGTAGTTAATACAAGATTTTCTTCTGACTTCTTTCAGGCTCAGGAATCGTAGGGGTTGGTTTTTTTGTACGATTGTTTCTTTTTTAAAGTTCATACAAAAAAACGTATTAGCATTTTTTAAAGGAAAAATATGGAATTTGAGCTAAAACTTACTGAGATAAGGAAGTTTTCGCACTGTTGCCTGTGAGCTTTGGATTAAGACAATAACAAATCAGATAAAAGTGTGTGCAGACTTCAAAACAAGCTGCATTTTAAGGATGAGACCATCCCTTCCCTGTCTTCAGTGTGGGAATACTTTCACACGTTTACGTTTCCCTTGGTGGTATATTTTTGTATTAAGCTCAAAAATGTTTACTTCAGAAACTTACAATAGAAAGGGACTTTTATTATCTAGTTGTGAAATCTTTGTTGATATAACCTGTTTAAAATCTAAAAAATGTAGAGAGCTAAATATGTCCGTAATGTCTGGCTTCATAAATTATAGCTACAGATTTCAAAGGCCATTTTGTTATGCGGAATATTGCCTAAGGTTTCAGTACTACTGTAAAATAATGTACAGGTACTATATGGCAGCAGAGTCCCTGTAACAGCAGCTTGAGATGTTCTAGGAAATTCAGGAAGCTGCTGTCAGAGAATGACAAATCCATGAAAAGGGAAGGCAACTTTCTTAGCAGGTTGCCTAAGACTAGGATTAATTTTCAGAGGAGGTTAAAAATTACCCCAGGACACATCATTTTGAGCACAGAGGAAAAAAGCTCACCTCATTTCAACAAAAACACGACAACCACAACAAAAAAGACACAAGAAGGTTGAAGAGAGAGGGACAAAAAGAGGAAATGAAACAGAAAGAAAACTGAAATAGGAAACCAATTTTATAAAAACCTTATTATCAGACTATCTTTGTGGAAAGAGAAGAAACTTGCCTCTAGTGCAGTACCAACAGGGCACCGCACACCACAGCAGCTGTAAAAAAAATATGTTTGGGGATGCACTTGTTCTAGTTTTCTTCTAGTTTCAGGTAGCCAGTTGGGTGGGTTTAGCAATGAAGGACAAGCAGAAACAAGCAACACACCCCATGTCTCCCCTCTCACCGACTTAGTTCTTGAACGTAATGGAGCAAGACGGGAATAATCCCAGCAATTTGAAAACAAAGCTAAAGTAGATCTGCTTGTCACTGCTTACAGCATTAAGTTTCACTTCTATATTTCATGAAAAACAAAAACCTTGTTATACTTTTTGCTTTATGCACACTAAAACAATGCTGAGGCACCACAGAAATGTACAGAAGGGCTCTGCCTCATCCAGCAAGATAAAATCTTCAAAATTACATTATAAGTGCACTTGTTTTCAAATTTGCATTTATGCAGCTTGCTTGTTTTTGACACACAAAACTTCAGCATAGATTACAAATCCAATCCATCAGTCTCGAAGTCCATGGGAGCTTTCTACAATAATTTCTCTGGCTGCTATTTCAGATCCTCTGTGGGCATGAGTGTTTAACCAGCAGTTTGCATGTAGCCAGGTCCCCTGTGGACAGATTCACAAGCACGCTTAACCCATTTAAGTCCACTCCTCTCCTTTCCAAGGCAACACCAAAGATATTCCACCTAAACAATGCCCCACCACCAGGCACTCTCCTGCTTCTGCCGCAGTGTCAACCCAGCAGCCCAGCTCACAAGAGAAGACAGCAGCTCCAGCCTGCCACCGCCCTCATCACAGGTTTGAAAACAAATCAAACCGTTTCCATGAACTTCTACTCTTGCTTTCTTCCACTGACACTGAATGATCCTGGCAATTTAAGCATTTTACATCAAAATGCTCAGTAAACAATGGTTGTACTGTCATGTTCCTGCGTGGGCGCCTGGAGGAAATAAAACATTCTTTAAAGATTTTACATGCTTTTCTAGCTCTGAGATGGATTATTTTGCTCAATCTAAAAATAAATGGCATGGGCCTCCTTCTTGTGTTCAAACAGCATTAAAAAAAAAAAAAAAAAAGTCACTATTTTGTCCTCCTTTGTCCGAAGGAGCAAAGGATTTTGTGTTCTGGGGGAATGGACTGTTGATATGTTTCAATAACGGATTCTTTAAAAATCTTGAGTTGCTGAAAGCAATTCATGCATCCCTTGTTAGCCTTCATCTAATAATAATATAATTGAAATCCAAACAAACTAAACATTAAAATTACGTGCAGCATCACCTGCATATAGCCATGTAGACCAGAACTCCAGCCAAGGCTGATTATTTCACTATTTCACATAAAGAATCTTTACGCAAAAGCACCTCCCCATTGTAACTACCATCTGTATAATACCTCTCAATAATCTGATTCTGACCCCTTGGATCCTGCAAAACTTTGTTACCTATTGTCCCCTTAAAGTCTCTCCAGTAAATAATTTTTAATACTGCTTAACATGAATCTTTATGTATTGTGTCCATAACAGGCTGAGTTTGTGTCCTCTTGTTCCCATCAGAACAAACACAAGGTGTCTTTCAATGTAAGTGCTGAAGGTATGAAAAGCATTTGAGTAAGCAGCAAGCCATGGTTTCAGGTATTTTCTCATTTCCAATACCACCTTGTCACAATTTACAGTATTAGATATACTTTTTACAGTATTTTGAGTAGCCTGACTCCTAGCCTGCTCCAGAAAAAAGCTGGTCACTGCAGCTGATACAGATAAAGCTGTACAAGTAGCAGAACTAAACACAACTCATGTCACAGGAGATTTTTGTTGATAATATCTGTCAGATGAATAAATAAAATAAATCTGTACTCTGCTGAGACAAATAAATTTACATATGAATCTTTGCTAATATACAATAGTCACAGGAAAGGAGCAGGGCAGCAGAAATCACAGCTTGGATATTATTATTCTGGGAGCTGGAAGGGAAAACAGCTCAAATATGGTCAAAAGATGATGACTTCAAACATTTTTCTAAAGAAAGATAGCATGAAATCACACATTAGGGTCCATAAATGTTATAGGCAAAATTTAATACATGATCATCATGTTGTATCAAGGCTAATACATATATACGCATAAGTGATATATCAACTTTTTGAATAGCAAAGCTATTTGAAAACCACAAAGTGCCATAATTAAATAAATATGCAGCACAAGTTTGGAAATTCAAATGATGGGGTATTTATTTCAAAGGTTTCAAGTTTCTTAGAACCTCTAGCTTTACTTCCTAAAGTGATTTAACCATTTAAGGGTCCATCTTTTGCTGGAGGTCAGCGGGAATTAGGCTCTTAAAAGCAAATAGCATTTTGCAAATAAATTCTATTCACTTAGATCTGAGCCAAGCATAGCTACTTTTTGGGTTTTTTTAAAAAAAAAAAAAGATCAAATCTGTGCATTAAGATAATCGTTAACAATGCGAGTACAAAGGATGCACTTCAGTTCTCAAATCAAGTGCTTTAACCAAAAAAATCTAGCAACACTTGAAAACCTACACATGCTTCCCAAACTTCCACTCTTTCCCACCCTATTCTTGGCTGCTACTGTGTATCTTATGGACGCTCAGCGCCAGTATCACAAAACCCTGGGAATTCATACTGGAAGTAACTATGAATCACATAGGAAGTACAGTCTTCAAGATGTCAACCGTAACTTTGGCACTAGTATGGTTTCCCTTCCATGGAAACAGTAATGTAATGGGCATTATTTTATTACAGCTAATATCCCTTAATGTGAGCTTGAAAAACTATTTGATGGTAAATCCTGATTTTCATTTGAGTTCAACAAAAAGTTAAGAAAACAGTAACTACATTTGTTAAGACCATCAAGGAAACTGGGGGGTTTAGTGGTGAGAGGTGTCCTGTGGTTCTGGGGATCACCTCAGATAATTAACTGCTGCCGTGTCTCAGATTTTTCCCTTTCCAAACATTACTTTCCCCTTGGAAAACAAGCCAAGTTAGATTTACGATGACAGTGGTGACACTTGGTGCACTTCCCCTTGACGACTCACTAAACAAGACTTGGAGATGCAGGCTGTCACACTGTTTTAATATTTAACAGGACTGCTTCTCTGAACCGAGTTCTTTTATTTGTCCATCTGTTTTGAAGAGCAGTACCCCACGCCACCTCTCTGCATTGCCACCACTGCAAATAAAAATTTGGAAAACAAAGGAATGGAAGAGGCAGGCTAGAGCCTGGAGCAGCATCACCAGTCCCAGGCCAGAACCCGGCACAGCTCTGTGCTGCTGCCTGGGACAGACCACACAACTTGGAGGGGAGCCAGAAGGCATCAGCCACCAGCACCGGTGCATCACCAGAGGAGGAAAGCGGGAGGGAAGTAAATAAAAGGATGCTTGTTATTGGGTCCAAGGATAGTATTCCCATAAGAAAAAAAGAAGCAAACACATGTGTTTAGAGGACAGGAGTTTTATCTCTCTCAAGAAAGTGAAGCTCTTCACTGAGAAAGAGCCTAGGTGCTATTTTTAAACCTTAACGGAAATTTAAGAAATATTTTTAAATGCTTTCAAACCAAGGAACTTAACCTGTGGGAAAAAAATAGCAGGATATCCTCTTGCTTGTAAAGGCAACTTTCGCCATTGTTTAACAACTGAACTAAATGCAAACAGAATACTTCTGGATTTGATGTTTTGGTGTTGGGACAGCAAAGTGCCTTATTATTATTATTAAGTCATTTATACACAGATGAAAGCTATCCTCCCTGAGATGAGTATTGGACAAGTCTCTTAGACAGCTTCTCCATCTTGCCACAGAAGACTGGAAGCCACAGCAAGTCCTGTCCACCACTTACCTAGTCACCCTTTCTAGTATACAAAACTATCCGTTGAAGTAGCTTAACTTAAACTTTCAGCTGTAAAAGCAGTGTCCAGGGCTGACAAGGCCTGCTCCTAGGAGATTATTATTATTACTCGACTGAACACGTACACAGACGCTTTCGTCGTCTCTTCAGCAAACTGCTTTGCGCACTCAGTGTAAAGCCCGCAGCACACTCAGCTCATCTGCCAGGTAGATACAGAGGCCAGGGCTGGACACACCATTCTAGGACCTGCTCTGCTCATGCTGTGCCTAGAACAGCCAGTCTACAATTAATATTAAAATCCCCATGTAGAAGATACTTGCCTCTGTTATGATTCAAAACATAAGCTTCCTTAAAATACATTGTTATCATCCCCTAAACTCTGCATTAAAGACCACAGACGTTGTTTCCCAAGTTCCAGAAATTCTTTATGGCCAGCCTTATGCACTGCAGAGCTGTCACGTACTAATTTTATCTGCAGCTAAGCAAAGTGGGCGGTGCTGAGCTTACATACCTGGTTGGCATTTGAGAAGTAATCCCTCTAAGTCAGGTGTATTAGGAAGGCTACAGGCCATCAACCTCCCAGACTCACATAGCTGTCAGAAAACAAAGCAATGCTGAGAGGACAGGAGAGGGTCAGTTCACTGTTTCTTTTCTTGTCTGACTAATCTGGAGGGAAGAAGTGGCTTTTTTGCTTATTTCACATACTGTCTGAACGGCTTATAATTAAAACCCAACCAAGGGGAGATGGTTACAAGAATTGCCAAGACACCAGCCAACCTCTGCCTAAGGAAAAGCTTTTCTGCATCTTTCCCTGAAGCAGCTTTTGGACACAGCAAAATGGAGAAGATTTAATTACTTGTGGCTCTTGTCCACTACACTCATTTGCAGATTTTCTGTATTACTGTTTCACTGCCTATATTTTCCTTTACATATATATTTGCTCATATGACGGCAATGCTGTTTTTAGGACCTGGAGAGGCTTGAGAGGTAGGCCCGTGCAAACCTCATGAAGTTCAACCAGGCCAAGTACATGGTCCTCCATGTGGAACAGGGAAATCCCATGCACAAACACAAGCTGGGTGGAGAATGGATTGAGAGCAGCCCTGAGGAGAGGGGGTGTAGATAGATGAGAAGCTCAACATCAGCCGGCAACGTGTGCTTGCAGCCCAGAAGGCCAACCGCATCCTGGGCTGCATCAAAAGAAGTGTGGTGAGCAGGTTGAGGGAGGTGATTCTCCCCCTCTACTCTGCTCTTGTGGGACCCCACCTGCAGTACTGCATCTAGCTCTGGAGCCCCCAACATAAGAAGGACATGGACCTGTTGAAGCGAGTCCAGAGGAGAAAAAGACCACAAAGATGATCAGAGGGTTAGAGCACTTCTCCTACAAAGACAGGTTGAGAGAGTTGGGGTTGTTCAGCCTGGAGAAGGCTCTCGGGAGACCTTATAGCATCTTTCCAATATCTGTAGGGCACCTGCAAGAAAGCTGGAGGGACCTTTTACAAGGGTATGTAGTGATAGGATGAAGCGGAATGGCTTTAAACTGGAAGAGGGTAGATTTAGATTAGATATTAGGAAGAAATCTTTCACTCTGAGGGTGGTAAGGCACTGGAACAGGCTGCCCAGAGAACTTGTGGATGCCCCATCCCTGGAGGCGTTCAAGGCCAGGTTGGATGGGGCTTTGAGCAACCTGGTCTAGTGGGAGGTGTCCTTGCCTGTGGCAGGGGGGTTGGAACTAGATGATCTTCAAGGTCCCTTCCAACCTAAACCATTCTATGATTTTATGATCATATCTGTGTGAAAAGTTCACATGAACCAGTGGTAAAACACTCAAACGATTTTAAATACTTTAGGGATGTAAGCAAGCAGGTTAATAATTTGTAGTTGTACAGTGGATCGGGCTCAACACCTTTGTGTGCTGCAATTTGTTCTTTATGTCCTCTCAAGCAAAGTCTCTACAACGGGATAGTTTTACATGCAATCCCCAAACAACCTACTGCAAGCTGGACAACAAGTGTTTCCCTATATGCACACCACAGAAAGCGGTGGGCTATAGGACTCCGAGGAAATGTATAAGGAAAGGGAAGAACATACCCAAGGGGTTATTGCTACCATAGCAAACAGAAAAATAAATACCACACTGCTGCTCTTCCTGCTTTCATTATGGAAACATGCGTAGTATTACTGTGGTAACATGAATACTGTATTAGCAGAGAGAGGAAGGAATGGCACTGACCCTGCTCTGCAGTACAGCAAACTAAGGAGGCGAGGGAAGTCAGCCTGTCCTCTGCATAGGTAAAGCACAGATGGTATTCTTTCAGCACATCCAGCCAAGGATTAACAAAGCAAAACTGAAAACAGACAAGCAACATGACAGCCAAGAGCACCTTTAGTAAAATGCTTCCTTCAAGTGAAAAGGTTCAGGCTGAAAACACTGCACCTTTCACCTTTAGTGAACAGATGGTGTCCAACCAAGTCTGAATTACAACTTAGTCTGAACAGCAATGAGCTGACAGGCTGATGAAAGAACCCAAAATATTCCTTGTATAAGGAGAAGTAGGTTGTCAGGATCCAAATATGACATGACTTTGTCTCCCGTTACATGAATTCATCCTGCATCTTCCAAAACCTATAGCATTCTTCATAAGCCACTGCTATTCAAAATGCAACATGCAGAAGGCATATTTAAAAAAACTAGCATTCTTATGCCATGTTAAAAAAATTCTACAAGCTTTAAAAGAAACATATAGCACAGTGCTAATAAGGAATCGTTCCACACATTGTTTATTTTACAATAGACTTTTAAAATGTGCAGTCACCCTGCCAGCGTTTTCATTCTAGAGTCACAGAAAAATACTTGTAAACACATACAGCAGTCAGCCTTAAAAATCGTGGGGAAGCGCTCACTCAAAATTTTCTCCATTTCTGTGGGTTTGATCTCTAAACTTTAGGAATTTCTCCCTTTGGGGGTGCTTTGTTTATTGAATTCAATAGTGCATTAAAAGAAATATTTGAATTTAGGCTCAGATTCAAGAGGAATATGTTCTCTCAAAATTCTCCAATACAGAAACTTAATTTTCTCAACATCTCTCAAGAAAAAGTAAGCTATGTTATTGCTATTCCTTCTAAATTCAAGCAGCGAAAGAGGAAAAGATCTGAAAACTTTGGTTTTATTACGGACACATTTTTCTTTTGACTTAATGACGCTAAATAAGCCAGCCAAGATGGTATTTCTGATGGTGGCATAATCTAAGCTATACAGCAACGTACTGAATAGCAATAGTTACTATTTATCTCGAAAGGAAAGTGCACACCTGGATAAGTCACCCAAACTGGAGTTTCTGTAATTAATGGGAGTTTAGGTGAAGTTTGATTTTTTCACTAATACCGAAGGTGGCTAACTGGTTAAAAATTAGTCCACGAGTCCAGTACTATTGAGCTCTATTTCCTTAGCAGCCAAGGCAAACATCACACTTCTTCCTTCCTCCTTTGATTCAAGAAAAGCTGCATCTTAAGAATAGGCAGAAAGGCCAAAGTGATTAAATTCAGTATCCCGGAGAAGCAGGACTCGTAGAAAGCAGTAATGCCTTTTATTAGATGAAAGTAGCTGTGGGAAAAGGAGGGGGCAGAGGACACTTTCCAGCATCAATCCCTTGCCGGGTCTGAAACAAATGTTAAGTCATGTCCACGGGCAGCTGCAGTTTGTTTTCTGTGCGGCTGGGTATATGCAAAGGCAGCTGAGCTGACAGCAGAGCCTCTCTGGGAAATGCACCCGGACCTTTTGCTCGGAGCAGGATGGACTGCCAAGATCATGTCTCGCACTATTTGCTACACCTGACTGCGTGCAAAAAGAGCACCTCAATATCTAATGACATTTATGAACTGTTTGACCAATTGAACAATTTGGCAAGAAAATGTAACACTGCTAACGCAGTTTAGAAAGAGAAATTAGTGTGTTGAAAAGCAGGAGATGAAAAAGGTAGGAATATCACCCCTTCCAACTGGGAATTAAAATATTCTGCTGCTTAAAACAACTAAGCACTAATTTATTGTCTAAGTAACAAAAGCTCATCATTATGATGATGAAAACTGGCAGCTAAAGCTTGGGAGGGAAGGGGATATTAAAGATAATTCAGACAGCAACATCGTTAGACATCAGTGAAAATGAAAAATGAGACCTGAAACTTCAAAGCACAGAATAACCACACAAGGAAACAAATAAGAGAGGCATAACTGATAGAAAATAAACTACGCTGAGTGTATGCCAGCCCAAGAATACCACTACTTTCTGAATGTAATTTCAAAAATTAACATATTGATATAGTCAAGCTTTGGAAACAGTACAGCATGTCAGGCAGAGATGTCAAAATTCAGGATCAGTGTATCACTGGTTTAGAACCAGCCATCAGCTTCAGAAGCAGCCAGTGCTGGAGACTGCAGAGGTCAGGTCCCCATATACACAGGGCTGCTCGCTGAGAGATGGACCCCCACTGTGACCCCATTCCTGCCAAGGATGCCAGAGCTGTGCTCTAGCCAATATTGCTGCCCCTAAGGCGGCAGTGGTTACATGATGCCTTCTTCGGTCAGCTCTGGCAATCTCACATCCTACCAGGTAACATCAGGAATCACTCCTGCAATACAGGACTATACCAGCTGCTCTCTCAAGTTACTCATCATCGGAACAGCTGGAAAACTTTTCTCCCCTTAACACTCATGCTCATTGAAAAACAGAGCGCTTCAGTGTAGCAACTTCTTGCTGCAGGACCTGTACGAGGCAAGAGCACTGCAATCACGACAGAGCCCAAGAACAGTACCACCATACTTGTAACATGCATTGCTGTCCTGATGCAGACGATGTCTATGAAGCATCCTTAAGCTGCAAAATGCCACTTCCACTGTGGTTCACTGGTACCCAGTAAAAAATCCCGTGAAGTAAGAAATAAAACACAAAGCGTGTGCTAACCATTTCCCTACATTTAAACAATGCAAAGAATCAGACCAAAGACCAGAAAGTGCTCAAAATAGCATTAGGAGAGTATTAATGTGATGCCCAATGCAGGAAGATGAATCTGTGTTTTATTCCTGAAAATATACCTCTTGAACAAGACACCAGAGGTATGTTGCCAAAATAATTCAGAGGCTTGAAACAGTCAGATTCACTCTGATGAAACATCTCCAGTGACATTTAGGACCACCAGAAGAATGACCCCCAGCCTGGCATTAGCTACGAAATGCTGCTTGGCTGGGGAGAAGCGCAACTATACATAGGTATTTTAAGAATTGCCTTGTTTAAAAGCTCTTTCATCCTTCAATAACTACAGGAGTTAACTCGATTGACACGAGGCAGCCTGCAATTACAAGGACTCACTGAAAACAGCCCCCTCTCCCCACCAGCCCATCCTTCAGCAACCTGCTCCCAGCCAGACAAAAAAGCCAGACCCAGGCAAGGTCCCCCTGGACTTCACAGGACTCAAGCCGCCTGCCTGGGTTTCACCTCCTCCCGCTGAAGCCAATGCTTGACATTGCCCTGGCAGAAGCGGCTTAGTGCCATGTCTGTATGGTGCACTTACCTCCGTGAACATGTCTTACTGCCTTCCTACATGGCAGGGGAGATTTCCTGTTTTCATACATTCCCTTGTCAGCCCTAATCAGTGTCAATAGGTTATGGTGTCTTTTGTGCTGGCGGCGTCAGCCCTGACAGGAAAGAACTTTTAATCTCTTCCCTCGCACCGAGCCATGAGAAGCTGCGAGTGCTCCCAGGCATAACTCCCTTGGCTCCTCTCCGAAAAACGCTCTCTCAAGCACACGGTTGCTTAGCAATATTTGCCTTCCCCCTGTATGGTTCAAATTGGCAACATCTGTCCCTTTGGCACTTTCCACTTGTGCAAGAAACAGTGCGGAGAGTTTCAAAAATCTACAAACAGGTTGGTGGAGGACGTTTTGCATGAGCTATTAGAGCTGCTTTGGCATTTTATTGCTGGTTTATTTCCAGCCTGGATAAAAGGTGTGACTTCTTCAAAAGGAGAGGCACACAAGGGAAAAAAGTCTTCCCCATCCAGTGGGACTCACCTATTAAATCAAATACAAGTAGCTTTTTCTGTTTACATAATTACACCTGCATGCTATGGCTTGGTTTAGGAAAAAAAAATACAACAAACCAAAACACTGCACTGCCATATAATTCTCCCCTGTCCACTGGGATTGACTTCAATTTCTCCTAAGATACCGTATGTAATTCAAGCGAGAGAAAACAAGAGAAACCAAAATCTGTTTATGTATTTAAAAATGCAAAAGCTGTATGCAATGCTGACCTTATAACCACTAGCGCTCTGTCAAACCCCCAAACTGATGTATCTATAAAACTGCCCCAAGGAGCAGCGATCAAGGTCAGTGCCTCTGGATGTACCTGCAATACAGCTGCTACGGCAAATGATGGGAAAAAGAAATGAAATTAATGTAAGAGCATAAAAGGTACCAACAGCTTTCACTTCTGATAGCCAAAAAAGGGCAATGGAGAAGACTCAAGTAAAAGGATACATCTTTGGGCACTTGGCATTACTACAAGCAGCAAAGAATCCTGCAGTTAACCTTTCTCTGCCTGCAATTCATTTCAGCTCACCCTTACCACAATGCCTAAGGGTTATGAGAAAGGCCTTGGACCACACAGCTTTGGATATTTACATGCAAGTTATTACAGATGTTTACGGGGAACGATGTAGCTCAGTTTCAGCCCTAATAGTGAAGCAGAGGTGTTCTGGTTGGAGTTTTTTTGGGGTTTTTTGGATTTTTTTGTTGTTTTGGGTTTGTTTTTTTTTTTTCCTATACAAAACAGAATCAGAAAAATAAAGTTGATCAGACTAAATGCTATTACAACAAGCCTGACTATTAAAATATCATTATATATACATGTGAAGAAACTATAAAAATAAGTTGTTCTGTCAAGTGATTTAAAAAAAAAAAAATTAAAACTCCCAATCCTCCTAGAAACACATACAATCCATCCTCTTACAAAGATGCAGGTGAACACCCCTGTATCTTCCAAGGTGCCAACCACTATGCCCAGTAAGAGGGTAGTGGTGGAATCAAAGTTCAGTTTCTACTAAGCAAATGACTTGTGTCATGCTTAATGGCAAGTGCCATCCCAGATCTAGGCATTTTATGCCACAATGTAAACCCCAATGACAAACTCCATCCTGGTTGGTAAGAGGTGCTTATAACAGGAAGGCTGATGAATGCCTAGCTAACCGTATACTGTGAAAAGCTGACGTATACTTTAACCTATGAAAAAATACCTTCAGGAGCTGCCACCATGCTCAATCCCCCCTCATCTTGCACACTGCACCCTTCACACTGCCCCCCGGCTTGATATAGCAGGAAAGGGGGTAGAAGAGAAAACATTAGGAAAACCCAATGCAACATAAATACAGGAGAGGAGGGAAAGAGGTGAAGGAATTGTGATTTGCGGTCTCCAACGAGCTGTTTATCCTTTTTTTTTTTTTTGCCCGTTTCATTTTACTTTAACAGAGGGTAAGATACTGCAGCTTTGAAGCATGCATGAAGCTCCATTGAAGCATGCAGTTTTCCATAAAGTTTCCCTAAACACGTCCCAAACAATGCAGTCTGGGTTGCAGAGGACTGTGGATTAAGTGAGCCTTGTCCAGGACAGAAGAATTTTCTACTTTAATGGAATTCTAAAATAAATCATAAATCATTTTTAAACAAACCTTAGACATATCTCACATTTAAACAGATATCAGGTCAGAAATAAAGCTAATCCTCAGCTTTTCATTTTAACGAGCTTATCGCCCCAGGCGAAAAAATTTTCTGTCGGTACTGCCTAACATCAAGTGCCACATGGATTTTCAAAAGATTGTGGGCTTGTGATTTTGGCTGGGTTGGTTTTTTTTTTTTTCCAAAATTACATCTGAATTTGGAAAAAAAAAAACCAAACCAAAACAAACAAACAAAAAAACCCCACCAAACTTTCCTGCAATCAAAGACCTTACAACTGCAGGACAATGGAGTCTGGAGACCAGGCAGAGAAACAGTGGAGGCCACCACAGTCACCTCCTCCTCCTAGATAAATGTCTGGCTTTACTTTTGAAACTGGCATTGATAAGCTGTCAGTGGCTGTGTTTTGTTTTCAGCTCATTAACATGCATGTCGCCTGCCACCTCTCCCTGCCTTCAGTGCTTGCTTTGAAGTTGCCTTGTCAGAAGGTTTGGCTGTCATCTGCTCTTAGCCTTCTCCTCAGACATTCCAGATCACTTTTCTATAGTTTATTAGTCATAATATTGGGCAGTAACAATCATTATATTAGCAAGTATGAAATACCTCCTGTAATGTTTCTGCTGCTAATCACAACCTCCTTGAACTTCGTTCATAATGTGCACCCACAAGTTCTATCTTCATTTGCTGTTTCTTCCCCACAACAATTCCCTCTTTGAGATGCCACTGCATGAGTACATATTACTCTGTTCAGACAACAGTTTTGCACACCAGCAGTCACCACGTGAGACCCATATGAAAAATAACCAAAGACAAGGTTGACACAAAGTTTTCTTGTTTTCACACAGATTTTTAGCAGGAGTGTCAGGCAATTACTACAAACTATTACTATCCACACAAGGTTTGAAAACAACCACTTCAGCTTAACAAAACAGTTAACACCAACCAACCAATCTCTCCCTGACACATCACCCCAGCAACTGGTAGTTCATTTCCTCCCTTGCAAGCTTACTATCCCAAATGAGCTGCTTCACAAACCAGTAACGCCGATGTAACTGCAGTGCCCACCTGACAGTCAAGGAATGCTGTTTCCATTCCCAAGCTACCTTTTTTTTTTTTTTAATAAATTTTTTTCTGCAGTTTGCTGCCTTCATTGAATTTTGCTTTCCTTAAGTTGCTATTGAAGCAGCTAAGCTTTGCCTTCAAAGGCACAGGCTACCTCTGCATTTAAAAGACTGGTGCAGAAAACTTCACTAGTTATAAAAAAAAAGTTAGGAATAATAGTTCCCAATTCTTCTAAGCCAGTTCTAAAGAAGCAGTAACGTTTGTCATTAACTCAGCTAAAATTAGACTCCTTGCTTTTCAGAAGTAAATAAAGCTGGCTATAATACAACCACCTGCAAGGTGCAATTTGATGCTTGGCTTCAAATTCAGAATACTGCTCAGGGTCAGGTAATTCATGCTGGTCTCCAGCCTGGGTCCCTTCTGCTGAAATTTAACTTTTGCTAAGCAGCTCTGGCAAGGACTTTACCATCATCCCGGGGTGGGGGTGGGGGAGGAAGCACAGGTGTAAGTAATTACAGGAATGGTTAAGCCTTCAAGATGGGACTCTTCTGGACACCACCCCCCACCCACCCCAAAAAAAAAGTATTTCAGAAGAAGGAAAATACCCAGCACACAACTCACAGCGTTATGGTTTTAGTCTTCTTTTGGGTTCTGACAATATAACTGTTAACAATCAGTGAAATTGAAGCAATGACACTTCTCAAGACACATAATACCAGGTTCCCAGAAATAAATACTACTACTTCCTAGACAAAGCATTTTAGCAGAAAAAAAACAAAGTCAGATCTTCAGGCACACAAGCTTTTCTGGAGGACTAAAATAGAGATCACAAACTTCAAACTAAGCACAGCTTGCAGACAAGCTCTGCATGTTTGATTTGGTTTTGTTTAGCAATTACAGCACAGGGAAAGCATCCTCATATGAAACTGCTGCAAAACAGAGTGGACAACCTGTTTTCAGCCACCTTCAAATGATGCTTCCTTCCTTCCATCCCTGGTACTCATGGGCTGCACCAAAGCTCACAAACTCCATGCTGTCCCTCAAACTGCAGCTCCACTACCGTAACTGCAGCCCCAGTGGCACACACTACCTTCCCTTCGCGCTTTCTAGCTTGTACAAACTCACAGCTGGCAGTAGACAATCATGTCTTGAAAGCGTTAGGAAACCTGAGGGATCCAGCAAAACCGTCTCACTGACATTTTCCAAACTCGTTCACAAGCCAGGCACTCATTCCTGCTGCCCTGCATTTCAAGAATTGACAACGTCAAGCTCTCAGGAGAGACATGAGAATTTGTGTCGTGTAGACACTTAGCCATTTGCTGTGTTAAGACAGATGGAGCTTTCCAGAGCAGCTTACAGCACTTGCTGGGTTTCCACTCACTTCCAAACTATTGCTTCTTGCTTGTCTTACCAGTGCCCACTACTAAAACCATGTTTTGAAGACGGAGTTATCAATTTCATTTTGATACCTTCTCAGCATTACTACACCTAAACGTTTCTATGCACGTTCATTCACTTACCTTTGTAAAACTTGTGTGTGTTAGTCCCCATTGTACAGATGAAAATTTGGAAAATTATTCATACCCACAATTCCACGATATTCATTTTACTCATTAACATGCAGCCATTGACACAAAATGGGTTATCATGGAAAAAAGTAGCTGTTTACATGCACAACATTTAACAAGCATTGATTGTGTTCTGCACAGCAATAAGAACTAACAACAGAAATGCTCTTAAGTTCTCCTTGAATTCAGCTTGTTGGCTCCTGACTTTGCAAACTGCAGAGGACCGCATGTTTTCTTTCATTGTTGGTTTGGTGGGGTTTTTTTGTCCCTCCTTTTTAAACACAGCACTCTTTACAGTTGCCAATGAGAAAGGCAATGGTCTAAATGCTGTGCTGGAATCATAACTGATTCCAGTAAGGATGGCTGATCACAAGTCCTTCATAGGA
This sequence comes from Anarhynchus alexandrinus, assembly GCA_008711295.1. NCBI lineage: Eukaryota > Metazoa > Chordata > Aves > Charadriiformes > Charadriidae > Anarhynchus > Anarhynchus alexandrinus. The sequence continues at coordinate 1,377,750 of VUYV01000168.1, forward strand.
AGAACAAAAATCTTAAAAACCTCAACCAAAAAACTTCCCAATGATTAATACGCCAAGGCAGCTCATTTAAGCCTGAGTTTCTCACAGCAGTCTGGACAAGACACTGACTTCTGAGTCACCTGGAAAGATGCAGCGCAGTTTATGGAAATTCTTGCCTGACCTCATCTATCCTACTCTTGGTCTCTGCAGGATTTGCAAATCCACATCTAACTGTGCTTCCTCAGTCTCCCATTGCTTTGCAAAGTGATGGATTTAGCAACCGAATTTGGACAAATGTTCTGCAATGGTGCCCAGAGACACTCTGTGGAGAGAAGTCGGGTTTGGTGTAAGCCAAAGAGTTCAGACCATTCACACCTGATGGGAGAAGCTGGCAAGGACTCAACCGCTGTCTCAGAAACACTGTTTCTTGGCACTCCCTCCTTCCTCTTCTCACCACACACTCCAGGCAGATGCAAGATCCCTGTTCCTTTCTTCACACTGATACGCCGTAGATTGGGCTTCCAAGTAGCAAGAACAAACACTACCCGTTTCTGGTAGCCTCATGGCTGAATGCAGCGTTATGCTTTTTTTTTTTTTTCTTAAAAAATTCCCCTATTAGTTAGTATTTTGCATAAAAGCCAAGCCTAGACCTTAGAGCCAGGTGAACAAAGCAAGGATCCCAAACTTGAAGAGTTTTGCAGCTGAGAGTTGGTAGTTGAACACTGTGCCTGAGTGTACCTTCTCCAAGCATCAAAGAGGAAGATGAACAAGACTACTTCAAATTTATGACTTCTGCAGTCTGACACATTACCTTTGAACACCAGAGTCTGGTTAAACTGAAGTAATAATACAAGATGTCCTTTTGGCTTTTGAACCAACCACCTGCTCCTTGCCCCACACACCCTTCCTCACCCTCCAGCTCTTCGCTCTTTGTTCTGGAGGCCATATACAAACATTAAAAAAACAGTAGTAGCAATTGTCATTTGTGTTTGATCTGCTTCTTTAGCAGTCACACATCAACAAAAAGACAAATTTACACAATGCTTGTGGTGAAGCAAGGAAACCCTTCTCCAATCACATAAGGCATTTCTGACTATAAAGAGAGCAGCAGAGAAGACACAGAAGTGACACCTTGTTACTTCTCTTGGTGCAAAGCGGGGAAAAAAAGAAAAAAAAGAATACAAAGGGGAGAGGGGAAAAAAGTCCAATCTCCCTTCTATTCAGTAAATAATAAATAAATATAAGGTTGGTAGAAAGAAAACAATAGTAGCTTAATGCTAAATACTCTGTATCCATTATTTTCATTTTTAAAGAACGCAGGATTAAAGCAATGTATTTATTTCTAGATTACAGGGTTCACCTGTCTGACTGCTCCTGCCAGTAGAAAAGCTTAGTTGCCACGGAGTAAGCGAAAAATTATTTATCTAGAATGGACTTTTTATTTTTGTCATCCAAACTTCTTTTTAGGTATTTAGTCACTACTATATGCTATGCAGCAATCATGTTTTAACTGGTGGCCATTCACAGATGTTTACTGAGGTGAACAGAGCTTACCGACAGCAATCCCACTTTGAACACAGAGATTTTTGTGCATACTGGGTGCTTCAAGGATAATACAGTGTTATCAAAAAGACTTAACATGTCTGGGCATCTTCACTGTTTGTTGTTGTTGTGGTGGTTTTTTAAATTGGTTGCTTCCCTATTTGCTTCCCAGTTTGTAGGTGAAAAAGGAGAGTCCATGAGGTCTCATTATGTGAGATAAAAGGAGTTACTCCCTAACCTTTACGAAACTGCCAGGAAAACAAAGCCAAAACTTCAGTGAGCATCAAGTGCTACACATTCCTCCAGACACTATGCCCTTAATAATGCTTGAGGATTTATAAACACTCTCTCAAACAAGCCTCACTGCTTCTTGGCCCTGACGTCAAGCCAATTCCCTTTAAGACATCACAGTCTTTGTCAATGGAGGTAATACAAGGGTCTCTGTTGGTGCTGTGGCTCTCCTGAAGACATGAAAAGAGAGAATGGCTTTAAAAGCATCTTTGTTTAGGTGGTGGGGGAAGAGGTAAAACCTGGCACACTAACAGAAGGGATACATCTAAGCTTCACGTATCCTATATTTTTAAGTCTTCTCACAATAAATTTGGAAAGATACCTTAAAGAGACGGGGAAGACATTTAAAAGCGATGGTTTTCATTTGGAGAAGAGCTGCTCAGTTTCTTTATGTGAATGCAAAGTGAGTCACTGCACAGTTATCCACCATGGATTAATTCACTCTACAGTGAATCTGCTTGTCCATTCAGACTGGAAGGCTTAACTTGTCAGTGTTGCCATGAACAGAAGCTGTCAATAATGAATTCACAGCTGCAAAAATTCAATTAGCGAAAAAACATGTGGTAGAAGAAATGGCTTTCCTTAAATGATGTCAAGGGCGATCACTGGAAAAAATTGTATTTGGCATGTGGCTGTTCAGTATAACCGAGGCCGAACAGCTTAAACAAAATTTGTAAAACCATGCTCCCAATTGGTGGGAGGAAGAGGGAAGAACAGCAGTTTCTGCTAGTCTAGACCTATTCACTGTCAGGGTCACGGGAGGGCAGGAGCCTCCCCCGCAGTTCCTGTGTCACCAAAAACAAAAGGGAGGGCCAACCTTTTAAGCTGAAGGACCCCTGATTAGCCTTCCCAAGGTCCTTTCTTTGGGGGAATCTTTCACCTGCATGCAACATACCTCACTGGATGTTTCCTAAAAGCAAACTAGCCCAGCCCTGCTCCCCAATCACTTCTCTCATACTGTGCATCCAGCACACAGATGTGCAACCACACTGTTTCTTCCTCTTCACTCTCCAGGCTTTAGCACTGAAAGACTGTATCATCAAATATATGTTAATCATTGAAGCCAAACAGAATTAAGTAAATATGCTAAGGACAAGCCTGAAACAAGCGGAAAATGAACTCATGGATTTTTCACTAGAGCTTACAGAGTTGTAATCCAAAACACCTACGCATGAAAACAGTCAAGAGGTCACAGCCTAAAGATACCTACCTCAAATGAGAATCATTCAGCATATTCACAAAAGGTTTCATCCATCAGCTTCAAAATGGACTAAGCATATAATTAAACCTGGGGTTTTGGTTTGTGCAAAACCATTTCTTTCATTATCTTCAATTCCCTTTTTATTATGTTCTTACTCTGCCACAGATCTAACAGCACTCCCGTGCCAACACAGGTAACACTACTCGTGCTCCAGCAGCTGTAGGATTTTTATGGGCATTTGGATTCAGAGTCACCTGCTCAATGGAAAGTGAGAAAGAAGTTTCATTCAGCATATAGCATCACAGCTAACGCTGCCCTGCCTAAAATCATATTAAACCAGAGATACACGAGATGACATAAAAAGCACAGGGATGGGAAAAGAGATAAGACGGGAAAAGAGATAAGATGAAAACAGAAATGGGACCAGGAGAGTTGGGAGAGAACAAGGAAGTCTCATTTCTGAAAAATAAGCATGCCCTCAAAAAAAAAAATTGCAAAGAGTTTTAAACCCAGAAATGCCCTTTATCTTTTTGGCAATGGATAATGAAGAATGGGTAATGCAGAAGGTAAGGCCCTGCACTGCTTTACTTCTCCCCCAGAAGTAAAATATTTGGTCAAGCAAATAATGAAATGCAGATCACAGTGCGCTTCCTATTTTGAGGTATGATGTCCAATGCCAAACCATTTTGAAGCAAATACTTAGCATGAAAGTATTTCCATAACTTCTCAACCATGTCATTTTGCCAGTTTCCTCTCATTTTCCACAAGAAATTGCCTACAGTCGTTTGCAGCTAATCAATACCCTTTCCATGAAAAGCAGACCGCACCCACGCTCTCCCTTGGTGCCCAGGCTGCCTTCTGCTGAAGAACAAACACATAGCAGACTTCTGCTCCTTTTGCTAATAGTTGGGACAAGAAAGAGGGTATCTTCTTTGCTTGAATAGAACAGTTTACAGAACTTCTAGGATCTTGCTTATCATTAAGAATTCCACCTCTGCACTAAACTTGCTTAATCCTTTAGAACTTGCTCAAAAGGCATTTGATGAAGCAGGAGACAGAACGGTGCCGTGCTTACCGAAGAAGCTAGGCTAAATCCACCTGGCAGAAATCTACAGAATGTTTTTTGTTCACATTAATGCTTTCCTGAGGGACTACAGTGAGATCTTACAAACTTCCTGGGGAGAACCCTGTGGTGTTCACAGTCACTTATCACAAAGCCCCCAAACCTACAAGGTGACCACAGAATTCACCGCACAGTCAGCTGTCCCAATATTCTGAGGATTTGGGGCCTCTACCCACCAGCACTCAGACTCAGTACTGACACTCTGCATGTACTAACTGCAGGTGCATTATCACTTGACCTTCTCAGCATATCACTTCCCCCTTCTCCTTTTCAGCAATCTTTACAGGCAAAAAAAAAAATCACAGCAACAGAAGCATCCTCTCTAACCATAAAACCTGCTGCAGCCTCACTGAGAAAACCACAGAATCATGGCAAGCATTGTATTTTCACCATCCAAACAGATACCTCACCCAGGTCAGCAAAAGCCAACCTCAAAATGCACCTTCTAAACACGATAATGCATGTGCAGCCATCATTGCTTCTGGTAGTCTCTGCCTTTTGATGACCTGTTCTCCCACTGCTGAACCCTGCTGGCAGCAGAGCCCCCCCAACAATTGCACTCACCTCTATGGGCTCAGAAGGGATTTCCAATTTGGATAGTTTGGCTTTGGCGTTCGCCTTCAAATCTGAGATTTTTTCATTGGGTTCTCCATGGTATTCCTCCAGCAGAGGTTTGAGCTCTGGTGATTCAACTGGTGCCTGGTCTTGGCCATCCATCGGTCTGACATAGGCAGTTGGTTTCTGCTGCATTGCACTGGTTTTTGATGGCAAAGGTGGGGGAAAAGTCTGAGACGAAGGCTGAGTGATGCTGGTCAGGTTAACGGCTGAGCTGTCCCGAGTTTCCTTTTCCTGTGATCCTGTCACTAGGTCCTGAGATGATTTTGTTTGACTGTAGGTCGGCCCATGACTTTTGCTGCTGTTCTGTGACCTGGAATTAATATGCTGGCTGGAATGTAGAGGTGACAGGGGTGTCACTGGAGAAGACAAAGATGACAGCAATGGAGAAAGTGCCAAAAGGGAGGCCTGGAGTTCATTAGCACGACCTTCACCAACTGCACGCCTGTCATTTCTCTTGTGGTGAAAACTTGCGTGACTTTCCTGGACACCACATTTGTGTTCTTGACCTTGACTCCAACCATTGGATAAGGTGTGACTCTTGGTGTGCAAACCTGAAGCTGGTTCTGTTCTTGACTGTGCCTTTTGGTAGTGAATGGAGTGGCTAGGAGGGGGAGGAGCTACAACCATAGGTCCCATGGGTGGATGGCGGGTTCCGCGGTAGAATGAAGATGGTAAATTATGGCTGTTTTTTTCAGGGAAGTATGGGCGATCAGGCTTTCCTTGTGGGATCAGAGGAGCAACACTTTTTGGAATCCCTATGAGATTCTGATGGGACTTGTTGCTGATGAGCTCCTTGACCTCCTCATAATTGCCCAGCATGTTCTGAATTCGGCTTGACAACTCATCTTCTTTATTAGTCTGCAACAGAGAAACAGAGAGGGGGAAATTTAAAAACCATGGACCCCCCCACCCCAAGAGATCCAGCTCAAGAAAAGGCATTCTTCAGGATCTTATTTTAATCGCTATGCATCACCACAACTGAAGTTATGCAAGCTCATCTTGATCCTGCATGCAGTCTCTCCACAGCAAGTGCAACTGCTCTAGTCAGTATTAGTTCTTCTGAGCCAAGGTTGCAGGTATGCCTGCAGTCTTCAGGAACACTAACATCAGACCCAGTTTCAACCACAGCTGCAGACAGACAAGCAGCCAAGCTGCTCTTGAGCACTGTCCCTCAAACTCGACTACAGGACGCCCCCAAACGAATCTGTCCAAGCCAGAGTCTGCACTTGTGTACAGAGCTTTAAGCACACACTCTGATGAATTTAAATTAAGCAGATGGAAAGATGCTGTGTTTGCACGTATTGTGCTCGAGTCTACTATACCGTATGCAAAGGCCAGAGCTTCCCTCTTCCACCCCAACTATTTCCTCCTCTCCCTCTACCATGTGATCCCTACCATTACCTTATAGGGTTCTGCAAAGAGGGGAGTCTTCTCAGGGAACTTGTCTTTCTCCTGCAGAGCCTCCTGATTCCGCCTCTCTTTCTCTCGAATACGCAACAAGTTTCTGTCCTCATTGTACAAGCTTTAGGAAAGAGAGAAAGAAACGATGGTTAGCACTTTACACCAATGTTATCAACAAGTATCTACTTTGTGCAGAAACCATGGTTTTCGGACAACGGTATATGTCCAGCACAAAAGTAATTTTGAAATCTACAGGGTGGTTATAGCTGACAAATCAGTTACGTCAAGTATTTACTGTACCGCATAGCAATGTAACATACAAGGTACAGCATGCATGTTCTCAGTGATTCCTACTCCTGACACCACACATCAAGAAGGGCGGGAAGGGAAAAACTATCCATCCATTTAATTGTGAAACACAAATTGAGAAGTCAGTGTGGGTGATAAGCACATGAGCTGGCAAATCCAGTTGCAGTGATCAATGTAAAAACTACCATTAACCAACTCTTCACCTGAGAGTAAAAAAGAATCCACTATTTTGAAGGTGTTGCCACTTTCAGAGATTGAGCTTTGCCTACTTTATTAGTGGCTTGAAAACCTACTCTCTACTTTAAATGGACATTTGGAAAGCTGCTTACCTGGCAAACCATGTAGTTGCATTTAAAGCAATCACATAAATGTATTTAAAGAGAAGGTCTCAGAAATTTAGAAAACACCAGGTCAAATCCCCCTGTTCCTCCTCAACCACATATGCATGCACTCAATTCCACCAGCCCCACATCAAAACAGCAATAAAGTTGCGTCTCATGCACAGCAGGATGACTTCATGGAAAAACAGACCCTTTAAACTACATCTCTTCTGTGAAATATTACTGCAGAAGATGGGAATCTATTGCTCTTCTAATATTTATGGACAGTTGGGAAGAAAAGTCATGCAGGTATGGTATGTAAATGCAGGTATTTCTCTCCTCTCCTATTTCTACTCTACTGCACAGTCATACCTCATACATACAATTCCTATATTCTTCTTAGTACTTAACATCTCAAGCATTCCAGTTTGGAAGGGAAGAGCCTTGTCTTCCCCACCAGTGACATCTTCTCAAATATCACACCAATAATCGTCTACTGAAAGTTTAATCATCCCCAAAGGAGAGGCAGAGGATTTACTTTGCTGTAACAGTTAACCAAAAGGTCTGACTACTGCAGAGGCGGTTTCCTGACTCAATGTGAGCTCTGGAAAACGATGCTGTCTGATGGCAAATTACCATATATGGAACTGCAGCAAGGAGGTACTTGTGTCACTAAGACAGAAAAACATATTCAGGGCTTAGACTGTGCACATTTAAAATAGTTTCCAACTTTGTTAGTGCTGAACTGTTTCCAAACATAGCAAAACAGAAGTTTCCAGTAGGCTCTATGTACCCCACTTCTGCAAACAATGTAAACAATTTTAAAAATTAAAAAGGGAATCACAGATCACTGATTCAGTAAATATACACAATCCTTCTGTTACAAACCATATATAATACATGCATTTCCTCTGTGCATCTCATGTCATTCTGCATGTGAGCAGTTTCCTATCTGCAATCAGTTAGTTGGTCACTTGCCCTGTGTGTGCCAGGAAAGCTTTGTGCAGCCAGATATGGGAGATACCAACTGCAGAAGACAGAAGATTAGCAGGAATATAAGGCAAACTAGAAGCAATCTTGGCTACATCTACTACTTGAAATTGTATGCGTGCAAATGATTTTTAAGTGAATGTATTTCAAGTTGACAACATTTTTTAAACATATCTGTTCAAGTTATCTGGAAAATCTTTACTGAATGAAACACCATTTTCCAAACATTCCAGGAAGTAAAAAATGATTCTGTAAATATCCTTTCTATAAACGTCAAAAAAATTCCCTTAACAGCAAACATGAAAAACCCACAAAAGATGTTTTTAACAGCTGAGACGCTAGCTTTTAGCATGAAAGAGACCTCTGAAACCTCCTCTTCACCAATCTGTGACACCACGGCCCACTGTCAGGAACTTCAATACCAACTGTAGAATAAACTTTTTTTTTTTTTCTGATGGGCACAATTTAACCTGGATCAATCAGCTCCACTTCCCCCACTGGTCCCCAGTGCACTTCCCCCATGGCTGCACAAGCACTCAAGCCAACACAGTGGGGAGGGTAAAGGAACAAAACCACTGCCCATGGTGGCAGTCCTTGCTGCTTGCCATTTCCCTGCCTCTTTGCCCTGCAGTCAATATCTTCCCTTAACAATTAGACAACTCTCTTGCAAGGAGCTCTTCTGATCTGTTTGGACAAATCAAGACTGTCACTGCAACCAGGTGCTCAGCTCCAGCTCTTCCCCAGCCACCTTGATTTCTTCCTTTTGAAGCTAACACCAAATGTGTTTTTGAACCTAATGATAGTATTCAGTGCAATGCTGAAGGTACAAAAGGACAATTTTAAGTTAGTTTTAATTCCTCCTCCTTGAGCACCAGCTGTTTTTTCCCAGTCATGTTTTTCTGTCAGTTCTTCAACCATAATTTTCATCATTCAATAGACAGAGACATACAGGAAATTAAAAGACACAAATGGGATTTACTTCTTACAAGTGTAACAACTGTGTTAAAGAGAGCAAAGCTCATTTGCCTGCTTTGTGTCCTTTGATACACATACACATTTTGGCCTGCTCAACGCTGCTGACATCTCAGCCCACCCTGTTACTGTTTCTGTCTTGATCCACACCATGAATGCCAAGCACTCAAACCTACACAGTACTTTTTAATACAACTGCAACATCAAATGTACATACTTGTTTTTGTTTGTTTTCTCCCTAGTACTTGTTAAATTACTCATAGTGTTGGCTGGAGTACACAGCATACAGAGATACTGTGCCAGCCTTCCCCAAAATAGATTTTGCTACTTGCAATCCGCAGATTGTTGCGGCACACTTCAGATCCAGGCCTCCCAGAGACAAGCTGTTGAGCTGGCATAGCTCTCTGCTGAAGCCCAAGATGATAAGAAATGAAAACTTTAAAATGCTCATCTAAACAATACAAAAAGCCACAGCCAATCCTTTTATTTTTAAAACAGATTGTTTTAAAATGAGCCAATCTCATTTTATCTTCCCTGGTAAGAGATTGTTTGCCTCTTTCAGAGGGGACAGAGAAAGACATAAAAGCCACGAGGCTGAACACGTCTCTTGGGGAACACTGTCAAGACTAAGAGAGTAACTTTTCTTCTAAGAGACTCATTTCCAACCTCCCTAACTACCTCAGTTACCTTTCAAAACTAACATCACTACTAGAGCATACCACGTCACTTTATAATATGCATTTAGTAAGGTACATGCAATAGTATTTGAATACTTGAGATCTTTCAAGGTGCACTACCATAGTAGTGACCATTCCTGTTAAAGCACTGAGGACTTTGAGCAACAGCCTCCACACGCTACTAGTCAAGCATCCTATCTTGTAACAACTTCACTACCCCCGCTTGTCTAGCTTTCAATACTAAACTAAAATTTGCTCCCCTCATCAGCTTCTTCACTTAAGATTTATGAGCAAGGAGATAATGTAGATGAACTTTCTTAAACAAACAAACAAAAAAAATCACGCAATACTTTAGATGGATCCAGTTAACAAGCCAGGTATCATTTCCACACACCAGATGGCTGATGCGGGGAGTTAGTGGGGATCTACATGTTCACCTGTGTTCCCCCCTTTGTATGATAAACCTATACAGAACATGACTTGGTATTAACAGGTTTTTTTCTACAGTTGCTGGGTAACAAGGGTAGGATCCATAAGCTATTCAGAATACTATTCTTGCAGGAAAATACAAAACAGCATGTCGCTATCAGCAGTAAACCAAGATTGAAAAGCACTAGTGATGATCCACAAATATCAGCATAACCAATGTGTGTATCTCCCTGGCTGGAAGACCACTGAGGTTGAATAACTCCACAGTGAGACTCTGCTGCGAAACAAACAAGTGGAAATTCTGACTGAGAGGTTTTGTGTTTTGTTCGGCTGTTTCAACTTGTAGAGCAGGAGGGTGAGCCAAAGCCCACTGAAACAGGCAAAAAAAAAAATCTTATCGGTTTCAACGGACGTTGTGTTGGGCAATGAGAGAGCATTCTTCAGTCATGAAAAACATGCCTGACCTTGGACACACATGAGCAAACCTCCAGCAAAATGAAGGGAAATCATCACTTGGACACTATACATCAGCCCACAAGGTTCAGATTCTGCACCTTTCAAAAAAAAAAAAATCCAAAACAAAACCCCCATACCCCTCCCCCCCAAAACAAACAACCCTCAAATATTAAAATTTTATTTGAGTTCATAAATGTTAATCATAAAACAAATCATTAACCCAATATTGCTACTCGTATATTTCATCCTCTTTACCACAAACTCTCTTAGCAATAACATCAAGTCTTTATAATTAAGACAAAATAGAACATGTATGTGCACATACAGGCAACAAGCAAAAAATTCACTGGAAAGGATGCAAGCAGAACATCAGTCTGACATGTTCTAAGAACTGGGGAAAACCTCGTGGGCTATTTTTACTTATTCTCCCAGGATAAAATCTGCTGTCAGTGCTGGCTGATCAGGGTTCTTGTTTTACATTATGCCTTGCTGTAAATGTCTCGCTAGATCTCAACTTAGAGCAAGAGAAGCCCATAAACTTGCAAGTAGCTTGAAAATTAACAGCAGCAATAAAAAAATAAAATAAAAATTATAATAAAAACTACAACAAAAAACCCACCAAAAAACCCACCCCAAGCCACATATTATGGCCCTGCAAATTGTTTTCTACTAAAACACTGTGCTATGTCCATGTGGATTACAGATATCCTTCTATTTCTAGGCTGGCAAGCATCCAAATTCAGAGCAATCAAGCTGTTTTGCTCAGAGGTTCTGATTACATTCAAACAAAAGGAAAACCCTAAACAACTGTAACTTGTGTCTCTTGCAACAATAATATTTACAATGAGAAGTAGCTCTCTTTCCTACATGTATCCCAATGCTGAATGTAAAGCATCTTACCATGCTGCTTGCTGCAAAAACAGCAGCTGTAATACCTCTAAAGGCCTTTTCTTTCCCTGAACCTTCCTTGACCCCAAGCTCTCTTCCCAGCAATAAATTCTTTTTAAAGAGTGTGTGAAGAGAAAGAGAGGAGGGACGGAGGGGGGGGGAAGGGACACTGCCTTTTTGCCATAATGCCAGTTCCTGCAGGTTTAAAAGACAACAAATGCGCTTGCTCTGGGACAACCCTGCGGACATGGGTGCTCTCACATGTACAGGGCTACCTGTACAGGGCACGGCTCACAGCGAGGTTAGTCATGCGTTGTTACCACTGCAAACCTCTTCATGCTGTCACGGTGCCTAGTGGCCCAGCCTGCTGGCCACGCACAGCTGACTACTCGTTCAGCTAGGTGAGGGGTCATTCCCCTCTGTTTTGCTGTTCAGGATCACCATCCACCCTCTGCCTCCCTTTCTGAAATGCATCCAACGAACTGGTGTTATCCTCCAACTTCAGTGCACAGAAGGAGGTACAGTTTTAAAATCAGAAAGATAAGGGAATAAACACTGAGTAGCTACTTATTTGGTCATACAGTTGAGAACACCAGCCCTCTCATCTCTTAAGTTACAGACAAGCCCTTAAACTACCTGAAGACAACAGCTAAAAATCATTTTAATTCATATTATTTTATCACATACGCATCGAGTTTCCATGCACACTGCCTCATTTCATACTGAGGGGCTTTTATTTATAAACAAGTCGTATTGTGCTAGATGGCATTACTGATTCAGAGCAGAAGTGTCGGCTCTCTACTAAAATGTCCACTTTTTTTTTTTAATATAAGCCTGTAGTTACCCTAGTCCCAGCATCTGTGGAGACACTGCTTCTGTCCACCATTAACCTGGCCATTTAGAGTATTTGTCAATATGCTTTTTAAAGCTTTTGAGAACTTGGGCTACGCTGTAACTCATAACACTGCCCAGTTTCCCCAAAGTCAGTGCTAGGAAGCCAGGCAGAAAGCATCAGAGAACCACAGTCAGCTCAGGCCCTGCATGGACCCATGCCAAGAGGAGAGGAGGTCTCCATGGCCTGCCAGGCGCCGTCAGAGGAAACCCGTGCAGCAAAGCCGCCTGCCAGGCTCCAGCAAGCTGTCCCTCACACACGCACAGACTGAGCCCTAACCTCGCTATTGCCAAAGCTGTAGGGTGAACCCCAGCTCCTGTTCTTCAGGAACCTCCCTCCAGATTAGCAGCTTTGATATTTAGATTTTCCTATAATGGGAACTCAAAAAACCTCAAAAGCAAAACCACCCCCAAGCTCTTCCTTACTGATTTGTGGAAATGCTTTGGGAAACTGGACCTCCAGGCTTAGCACCAACATGCCAAGCGCCTGGAAGCTGGGGGACTCCACAGTCCCACTCTGTCCATCTTCAGGGGTGAAAAAGTTCAAAATTTGAGAGATAAAAATAGCGCTGCACTCTCTGCAGCTGGGCTACATTTGATGTGTCACCAGGAAAACCCAAATGCTCTGTACGTTCTAACAGGCAGATGACACTGAATGTCTGTCCTGAAACATTAGTTCAGTCCTGATCATCTTCAAACGTGCTCCACAAGAAGTAAACACATGCACAAATCCCCCCTACCCCACCCCAAGAAAACCCCAAATCATGCTTTGCTACACACTGAAACAGTAAAATACTCCTAAGGCTCAAAGCAGCCCAGGCTGGAGAAGGTAATCCACTGGGTCCAGTAATAAGAGATTTGGTTCAGAAAGGTCTGCAAAGCATACACCCTGACCCATGACATCATCCAGGCTTGGGTCTGTAATATAAGCTGTGAAAATACCAACGTGCTCTGAAGCCACTCTCAGTGACATGACAATCCTTACTACACAGCTTCAAATGCTGATACGTGACAACCCAGCCCATGACAACATTTTCAAAAAATAGACTGGTGCAGGAAGAAATTCTGCCTCTCCTCCTGTCCTGTGTGTTCTCAAAATGAATATAAAAATCTGCTTTAGTTTTAATTGTAGTAAGATCTATTACTGGCTCCCAAAAGGAATTATTCCAGCAGCAGGGAAGGGGGTGGAGAAAGGTTAAAAAGCAAACACACAAACGACACTCGCTTTCCTCTGAACATGCAGAACCTCTTCCTCCGAAACAGTAAGAGAACATTTCCTTTTAGTACAACTGCAGGAAATCAAATTTATTGAAGCTGTTTTGTCATTAAAATGGACTCTTTTTTTTTATCACGAGAAGCTGCTGATCAACATTTCTCAAGATTGAAAAACATATTCTTGTTTAATTTCAAGGCAAGATACATCGGCCCAAAAAAGACTAAACAGAAATCACACAGATGCACTGCAACAGCCTTGCTGCAGCTCCCTGGCTCTGCTGCTCTAGAGGTCTCCATAAAAGAATCACCACTGATTTCTGCAGCCAGGATCACATCTACAAAGATTAAATATGCCGTTTCATTCATCAGCCCATCAGCTTGAAAAGAAACATGGATAAACGCATGGCACAGAAAGTGCTCCCTCTCACACTGTATCACCTAAACAGCTTGCCTGACAGTGACTGTAAGACAAGCAGATGAAAGGATGACATTAAAGTTAATACCAAACACCATCAAAAATGCCTCATCCCAACCTTTGCTTCTTTTTCTATATGGAAACATTGTCAAGTTGTGACTTGTTGGATATTTAAGTTCTGTTTCACATCAACCACTATTTCACAGAACATATGCAGCTTGAACAGAAACAACTGATAAGAGGAAAACATATGGCAGAAGTGCAACAGATGGTACAGTTAGTCAAATATTTTCTGCATCATCATCAACTGGCTTTGGTACATGCTTTCCAAAAATACATATTTTCACACTGGAGAAATATGAGTTGGAATTTGTTTTTCAAGCTTTTGCTTCCTCTGGGTCCTTCAATTCATCAAGTGTATCCAGCCGTGTTTACTGACTGTACAATAGCAGCATTAGACCACTGAGCAAGAGATCAAGGCCTCACAGCCCATCCATACTTCCACAACGATTCTAAGACACCTCCTGGCAAATATTTTTCAACAAAAATAATGCTCCAAGAAAATCCAGTACTGCTGCAAGCTTTCCTTCAAACCATATAGAAAAATTATGCTGAATATACCTCTTCCTATGTTTTAAATACACAGCCCTCTAGGTTACACCAAAAAATTGAAGTGGAGAACAGCTGGGATGTTGTTAACAGGCAGCAGGGAACTTCCAGTTTGCTTAAGTAGAAGCTAAGTTGGCTTTTGCCAGAAAAAAAATCAGTTCTACCTATGTAACATTAAGCATCTTCTCACTCTGCCTCTTCCACGGTAATCTTTGAGTTCAAATTCTTACTTATTCGTTTCGTATTGCTGTTGCCAAGTTTAAAAATATATTCATTACTCAACCATTAAAAGGTTTTTGCTTCCTTTCAGCATCAATAGGCCTTTCTTTGTCAAGCAGTTCCCAGGAGTAAGCTTGAACATTTCCTGAGAAGAGATGAGCCCCTGCAGTGCCCAGTGACTCTGGCAGGAATTGGGAACTCTCAGATGATCTTCAAACACGACAAGCCCTTCACAGAATTGAGCGTAAAACCCCCAAATCCTCAAATGACTATGCACTTAAAAACACACCCCAGGATTTGGAGCAGTATTTCTCAGCTTATCATCTACAAACCACTGAATGCTCAAATGAAGAAAAAGATTTGTGAAAAGACGCAAATACTTGATGGTAACAAACTCTCCTCTGCCTACGCAAAAAGGCAAACAAATGAAAGGTTTATGACTTGGATTTTCCCTCGTGCACCGAAATGTTTAAAATCTAACTTTTATTTAGTTTTAAACAAAAGCCACTTAAGCAATATCACACTGGACAGGCCTTGGACACCTTCAAAAAAGGTGTGGCACTCTCCAGCAGAAAACGCTTCCAATAGGCATGCTCCAAGCTGGGGTGCTCCCCTAAGCAGCAGAGCATCCCATTCCTCCTCCCCTCCACAGCAACAGGTGCTCCCATACCCGAGTTGATCGTTCCTCAGTCTCCACAGACACACCATTTACCCCACGAGCAGAAAGCTTTTGATTGCAAGAGGCAAGAAAGCCTCATGATGAATACAACACACAAACAAATGACCCCCTCCCAAAGTGGCGAGCCCCCGAGAGGCCAGAATGCAGCACGTGGTCAGAGCCTGTTAGCAGAAGGATGCTCCCAACAAAAAGCAGGAGCTCATGCTGAGGGCCAGCCTCACTTAGCAGCCACGTACAGCAGCAACTTAGAAAATTTGGAAAAATGCGACAATTACTTCAGTTTATACAATCTTCATTTAGTCGTCTTCAATTAACAGCACTTAACTACGTTCCCGTAGTCGAAGCACTTGAACAAACCAAGATGCAGTCTCTCCACTCTTGATGCTGCAGAAATGAAATCTCTAAAGAAACCCAGGCTTTCAACCTCACCCCATGTACGCTGATGTTAATAGAACACTGTCAGAAAAGGTGCTAATTATAAGTTACACAGGGAATACAAAAGTTGTCATTCTCCATCTAAATGCAAATACACAAGGATGGCTTCTAAGGTGTGGACGTGTGAAGCATAATTACAAGGACAGCAGACAAGGCGTTGGAACAATAATGAATTTAAGGCTTTGTTTGATCTGGATGTGGCAGGCAAAGGAGGAAATGTGAAAAATTTAAATCACCAGTTACGTGCAATGAAAAATCCTGACCACTTCGCCTCTTAGAGACAAGGTGTTCTGTATACAGCAGCCTAATTTCTCAGGCACACATCTCAGGATTTCCCCAACCCAAGTAAGTGGTCCGACTGCCTTTCAGCCCTGAAGGCACATGTGTCTTTTTGGGTAGGCGAATAAAGATCTGCAACTCAAGTGCTATTTCAGTATTTGAGTATGCACAGAAAGATTCAGACGAAGCTGCTGGTGCCTTGGCTGCAGCTCTACCTGAGTGCAGGACTGCTCCCCAGGCTCCGAGAGCCCCCTCGCAGCTGCACACCAAGCAGCCTTGGTTGTGGTGACCCAGCTGTGACAAGACTGAGATTACATGTGAGCAGCTGTTGCAAGCAAGAGGAGCCCATCCATGTCTCTTCTCACTTCATCAGCAAGGATCAAAAAATCAGCCTGGTCAGGATGCAGACAGACACATGCCCAGATGACTGGGGTTACTTTGCAGAGGCGACAGTGAAGAATGAATTATTCTAAACTTCACTCGTATCAAAATGGGAAACTTCAGTCTGCCACTAACAGTTACACTCCTGTGTTGCACAGCTGAGCAAACATTTTCACATGTGCCTCCAGAAGTGCTCCCACAGCGCACTTTCAGACCCTAGACCAATCTGGTTAAGCTCAGCCAGTACTTTGAGAAATGTGCACCCAGATCCCTCTGACAGCATGTTACATCCTGGCTTTGTCTGAGAATGGGTCTGTTTGGAGAATCGGCATTCCCTGCAGAGCAGATCCTGCTCTAACAGGCAGGGGACTCTGAGTCACCCACTATCACCCCAAGACCTGTCTGCAAAAAGGCCTGAGGAAACGATCGCACAAACAGAAAAGACATTTACCCTTCAAAGGTACTTACATCATGCCTTCCTAGATCAAAGGCTGCTGGAAGTAAATACAAGGCCTTGGCACTATCAATAAACATATGGGGTGTTGTCTTTCTACCAGAATGTAAACTTTGGGTCTGCTTGGAAGTTCAGCTCGGAGAGAAAACATCTACTGTCAAAGCACAGGAAAAACAGATTTCAAAGGCCAGCCACTCTGTTCCTCTTGCTGCCCCCACAGCAGTCATGCAGTGAATTCACATTCTTATCCCACTCCATTCTGCTTGTTTTCCTTCAAGTGGTCCCACACTCACACCATTTCTAAGCACTTCCTGGCCCCCCTCCCAAAACCTGCTTCAGCATGCAAGTTCGTAAGCTATTCAGAAAGGACTTAGAAGATGCCTAGCATAACCTTCATTAAGCACCATCCATCACCACAGTGACTGCAGGATCCTATTCAAGTTTTCATCTATCATTCTTCTTTCTTCTGGATTTGTCTTGGCGTCATCTTGCATTAGCATAGGTCCCATTCTGACAAGCCTTGGATGTTATCTTCCTGATGGCTCATCTGTGTTGAGGCAAACTCCTTCCATGTTAGCTTATTTTTTAATGAGAACAGCCATGCTGCCTAACACAGCCTAGAGCATCTGCATTCACACCACCATCTCGAGTGCCCCTACGTGACAAAGAAAGCATCAGCAACTTTTCACCTTCCAAGCCCCAGCAGGTCCACCAAATGACCAAAAGACATGAGCTCCCTGGTTGAATCAAGCTAAGGGTAGATTAGTTGAACCAATTAGGAAGCATTGCCGATTCAATGCCACAAAACATTTTTCACATGAGCAAAACAGAACTTTTCACTGACATACCTGATGGCTGTAAATGGCTATGCACAGACTTACTGTCATAACTCACCACTCTTTGCATACACTCTGTTGCTTAGAAATTTATCTGGATTGCCTAAGAAACAGCCAGAAATAGGCAGATTCTTACATTAAGTGGACAAGCAGGTAAAAGACATCGCTAAATAGGTTTATTTAGTTTGCAGAGGAACATATACTTGGTGGATGGCTTTATATCCTTCCATTCTTCTCCTTTCCCTTCCCCTATCCTGAAAAGCCTGTTTCCTGAGTTGACATTGTCTTTTTTTTTTTAAGAAACTCAACCTAACATATGCTCATTATTCTAAGATAATAAACACAAAACAATTTTTTTAATAGAGCATAGTATGACAATCAACACAAATTCTATTTACTTTCTTTTTTCTTCAAGAGAGTACTGTGAAAAATGAGTGCAGAAAAAGGACTTGTATACAGAAGGTGCAGTCAATTTTCCATTTAAAATACAGTCCATAGAGGGTCATTTCTGATTAAACACTTCATACACACATATAATGACATCTCACTTAAAGCTATGCCCCAGTAGCAAGCTTTCCCCAGTTATCACTGATATTGATAACATATTATCAGTAGCTATGGAAGGATACCCTTAAAAGCCTGAGTCACCTTTATCACAAAAAATGGCTATTCCTTTTCTGTCTTTTTACCTACCAAGTGCCATGCACGCTAGGATAGCAACCTTACTAGCACTTATACCCATGAAGATGAACAAAATTTTGCCTGCCTTCCTAAAGCCAGCAGAGCTCCCTGTGTAAGAACTGTGACACATTTCCAGATCAAAGTCCAGACTTCTACCAAAATTCATTCTACGCATGAAAAAAAATTGTCACAAAGCCCTCCGGAACTGTCATGTGTACCTCTATAGAATTAAAGCAAAAATGATGTGAGGAAATAATAAGGAAACAAGACAGGAAAAAGACAGGGAGAAGTCAGTCACAGAATTTTCTCCAGGATTTGTTCTTCCAGAAGAATACCAGACCTTGAGAAACCCGCCAAAAAAAGCATCAATGGGCAAGGGAGAAATTATTTCTAATGACGTACGCTCATTTTGATTTCCTCAAATAAGGAGGAGGAAGATAAAAACAGTTGAAAAACACATTCACACAAGGCACAGTCACTTTCCAGGGCTGATCTTGCTCCACCCAGTCTAAACATTACAATACAACATAGATGCAAAGTAACTTTAAAAGGAAGTGTCCTAGGATCAAATCTCACTAGGGAAAGTGTGTGTTTAAGTAACCACAGATGTATGGTAGTAACCCAAGATTGCAAAAGAACTGTTGTCATAGTACACAGCCTTCTGAAAAAGTAACCAGTCTTCCACTTAAGTGTGCTACCTAGAGTCTGATTTTGTTAAAAACTTACTGCAGTTAAGATAAACCTTCCTGTAGTCAGAGTTAAGCTTTTAAACTAGCTGTTTCACGTGCAAACCCATCCTGAACCCAAAGGTTCAAGATCTACTTCTTCTCAGAACTGACCTTTTCCCATTTTTATGGATTTAAAAGTCGAAGGCAGTCATGCAGTCTCCCACCAACAAAAAGCAACCTTGTATTATTCCAAACTTGCCACTGGGCAAGCGCAGGCACGCTGGCAGCAGGGTAACAAGCTACTGTGCGTCAGCTGCTGCTTAAGTAACTGTGTCAGTGGTACTTACCCTGCTCTGCAGCACCTGGAGCTTGCTGCAGGGTGGTGGTTTTTCCCCCCCTCGATGAAAACAGAGGTAAAGCACTTAGGAACTGCCGTGAATTCAGAATGCATAAATGAACTCAAATGTGGCCACCTTAGAGCAGCACAGTGGCAATGTGTTTGGATAAGTCAGCGTTCAGACAGTGTGAGGGCAATAAGAAATATTAAAGTGAGTACACCCATTAGAGACCCAGCTTGGCACCTTCTGCTTTCCACCAGGAATGACAGCACCTGGAACAACTCACACCACTCTGGAACAACTGACTACCCTGCAGCATTCTCCCCTCCCACAATGTTTCTCCCTCTTGATTATCTACACACCACTCGTAATAAAAACAATCGTGCACTTCTCCCAGTTTAAGTCAGCCTGAGACATAAATAAATCCAACTCAAGTGTTAGCTTACAAACCCCAGCTCAGGAAAATGATGTTACTGAAGTAAAATCGGTGTAAGAGTGCCAAAACTCAAGTTTTGTTAAGCCCAGCTGGATCCTCTAGCACTCTGCACTTCAGTGCACTGCTTCAGCTATTATCTCTATGCCAAATCTTTCTGTTAGGGCTCTAAGTCAGTTATATGAGCACAGGGACAGGGTAACTACTACATGGTAAGCAGCAAGCCTTTCAGTGCAGGGATAGTCTTTTGCTGCATGCATGTGTGCGCACAACTGCCCTGCACAGTAAGAAGGTGTTCCCCAGGGGAAATGCACAGGCCACGACTGTGATGTTTATCAACTCACCCACCACTAGTAAAATATCACTGCTTCTAATGCTGATAAGGCATACTTGAATAGACAGAAGTGGTTATCAGCTGCTGCCCAGTCCATCTGAAGGCTTTCTTCAGTGAAGTGCTGCATGAAAACTCCCACAGTACCTCTGCATTCCCCCTCTCAGCGGCAGAAATCCAGCACCTCGGATAAACTGTTCCAGGTTTGCCTGGGAAAATGCATAGGGTAAAACCTACATTCTACCCTATATAAGACCTATCCTACCTGTTCATTTGCCTTTGCCTTGAAAGACCTTTTTTGGTGTTATTGTTGTTCAGTACAATCAAATTTATTGGTAATAGGTTTAAAGGCAGCAAGAGAACCATGCATTCACAGTAGCAATCTACAAAAAATGGAACATAAAAATGAAATCAGGTTTTTATATCTTTAAAATAGGTTCCAAAAGAATGTCTTTTACTGGAAAATCTTGGAGATCCGAGAAATTAGGTAAAAAGGCTGTTGCAAACTAGTACTGGTTGAGAAACGGCCAAATAATCAACAGATCAAGAAAAACAGTTTTTGCCATTAATTCCCCATACCTATTTTAATTCATTTTTTCACACAATCACAAGATTTTGATTCACACACACATTTCCATCTTATTGACTGTAGGAAATGAAACTGTTTGCTTAGACCTACTGTTTATTCACACCAACTGTCCAAACATTTTATTCCTAACCTATCACAGAAGTACTCAGTAAAGCAAAGCCCAATGTTTCCCCTCAACCCAGTTACTACTTCCTCAGGGTCCTCATAAAAATTACAAGCCTTTCAAAGAACTATCTCGGTTAAAACGTCTTAAGAAAAAAGTAGGTTACAGCAAAGTAAAAAAAAAAAAAAATCTAGATGATATCAGCTATTACATTTCAGGAAAACCCCAGTGTTTAATTTTCCATGTGAAATCATTTAGCAAGTTAAATCAAGGATTCAAGTTTTACAATCTATTTTTCTACCTCAGTTCTTCGAGTATACATCAATGCTTACTGCAGGTGCAAGAAGTCAAACACAATAAATTTTCTGCTTTAAGATGACATTAAAATTATTCAAGCGGACATGCCTTTTGTTCACTGATTTTATAAAACTGGCTTCCTAAATGCTATTAACAAAAGAGAAAACATTATTGTTCTCCATTACACCAAAGAAGAATTTTTAACAAGATATACGGTTAGTAAAAAAGAAACTGAAATGTTTAGTGAGCAGCTGCTTCATGTGTCTGCATTTTAAATCTCTTCTCACATAATACCCCTCCTCACATAACTAACATCCCTGTACATCCAGTCAAGTGAATACATCACTGGTTTTCCATAGGAGCCTGCTATCAGCTGACTTTGTCCATGCTCTGCCAAGCAGCTCATAAGTCCATCAGCCACATTGCCATGCAGTCCACAGGTGCCACATTATACATCTATTGCCACACAGTGCATCACATCCTCATTTCACATGCAGTTCAACTTGAGCCCCATTCCTCCACAAAGAGCCACACTGCACACTCCCCACACCGTGTCACACGGGTGGAGCACCAGTTTCAGCATTACTTCGTCTTACTTTGCGTGACACACAAGCACATACATCACAACTTATCTTTTGTCAATTATCCTCTTGGGGCAACAAAACCATCTGTACCATTGTAAAGCATGTAAGCCTGTTCCTTTAAACACTTCCAAAAAACCCCTATGTTATTCCAAGACCTGATTTCACCCAGCCTTTCCTAAATTTTTGCAAGACTGGCAGTGAGACTGCTGCAGAGCCTAAGAGCCTTTCACCTCTTGTTTCCTGCACAATCAGAAGGGTCCTCCTTTCTACCTTCTGCTACCACCCCAGCTGCGTGCTAACACGTACTCCTGAAGCTCTACAGCTTAACGTGAATAAAGCCCAACATAAAAAGGAATGTAACATCAGCCCTCGCATTTGTTCCTTTTGTGACTGCAAACCTGAAGTTGTTCAAAGAATAAACTACACATCAAATGCTATCAGTGGTTTAATTTGCTATGAAGCATAACAAAAGCAAAACCTACAATATGAGCATTTGAAACTGTCTCAGAAATATAGATATGTGCAATTCTGCCTCCTGAATCTTTAACACTCTGCAACCTATTTAGCACATGGGCAAATCTAGAGTATTTTTTGTGAAACACACACTCTATGTAAAATGCTTCCCAAACAATTGACTAAATCAGACCTAGTGTGCTATGAATAGGAACAGGAAAGTACTGCAACTAATTTGAGATTAAGAAAAAATTAAAGAATATTAAAGACCTAAATTCTTTCCTACTTTCACAGGAATTAGCAGCAAACAAATCATGCATGAATGAAAAGGTCTCCTATTCTTTTGAGTTTTCCACTTACATAACAGCATGTACCGAGTAACAGGTTGGACAAGTCTTATCTGCATAGCAAGGACTAAGTAGGAACAGAAGAGATTAGCAATGTTTGCAGAAAAGATCTGTTTATATGCTGAAAAGCCTATTTTAAAATCTTTCCTGCAGTCTCTGCCAGACTGTAATTATTCCAGAAGTATTTCCTAATTTTTCCACCTACACACACAAATGCCTGCTAATTTTCCTATGGTTTGTAACTGTTGTTCAATTTTATTGAGAAGCACACATGCTCCGTATCTGAGAACCTTTCTAAACTGGAGTTTCAAACTGTACTCGAATCATTAGCTTGATGTCTATATAACAAAGCATCTCATTGTCATTCAAAAGGACTTGGAAAGCGTTCAGACTATGCAAGAGCAATAATCCATGACAGGGTGCATTAGGCAGGTACTGATGCATGCCTAATACACATTGCAAAGCATATGCCACTCCAAAATAAACTCTGAAGTAGCTTATCTTTCCTTTTTCCTGCTTTTTAAAAATATTTACATGCAGCTCATGTTACACAAGCTACTCCTTTTAGCAACTACAAAAAGCTACTCCTTTAAGAGAATAATAAATTTAAAAAAGCTACAAATACTGTTTCCCTTCAATTTTTAATATTTATTTAGCATCTTTCTAATTTTCCAATTTAAAAAAAAAGATAATTTTCCTCACATCATCTAAACCTCTATTTGAAAAGCTCCTATCTTTCCCTCGGTATTGGAAGCTGGAGGAGGAACAGTGAAGTGCTTGGATTTACCATCGTTAGCAATACTTGCATGCAGGCAGTGGGAACATCACACACTGGCTCATATCAAAAGCAACAGCTAGCTGCAGTTCCCACGGGACAGCAGCGTGGGTTTGGCAGCGCTGAGACCCACTGCAAACACTGGAAATCTCTCCAACTCACTTGGTGCAGGCATGGGGCTTGGTCTGTGCCTGTGTGCACCAGAGAGAGAAAGAAGAGAGTCCAACAGGCACGTGGGATATCCCAAACATGCAAAGAAAGGCTTGAACGACAGAGGGACTTCTGCAAGCAGGTAAAGTCAGGCATCCTTCTTCTTAGGCAGCTGGGGGAAACCACGCAGTAAATTGTTGGAAAGAGGAATGCTGGTGGGAACCAGCACAACCATTTCCAAAACGCTTACCTTGCCTCCCTCAGGAGCATGCGGTCTTGGAGCACACGTTCCCTGATAACCATGCTCTGTTCTGGAGAGCACACAGCTGTACACCAAATCAACTGCCAGCTCAATACTGAGTTAATCTTTTTTTACCTGCTGCTACCTGACCTAGGTGAAATACCTGAAAGACTGACACAGATTCTGTAAGGACTAACGTGACTTGAAAGGCTTGCAGCAATACCAGAAAATTATAATGTCAATGTGCCTTTGAGCACATCTCCTTTGCTGCTTAAAAACATGAGGTATTTTTTGCAAACCACATAACACAGCAAAAGCCATGATTTTTACAGGGAGGCACAGGGACAATGCATTTTCTAGCTGAAATGGCAAACTACTACATACCAGCAGTTATCTGCCAATAATTGGACAATGTGCTGATTAATAGTTTTTCTGGGTTGCCTAAGGACAGTGCATGCATGAGTATCTCACCACTATTAATTAATCGCTCTTTGTGCATTTATCCTGGTAGAATTTACGTGTCCCACACAGTGAATACCCTGAATGAGGCAATTTCTACCTCCAAAAGCACTTACTATTGTTAGTTTATTTGCCCTGCTTAGCCTGATGCTCAGATTGGCAATAAATCATCGTTCTTAGCAGCTGAGGTGTTTAGTGTCTTTCATTCAATAGCCTTTCCTCACCACTGTCCCCCCTGCAAGTACAGTAATCACGTGCTGAATAGTCATTTACCATTTACAGCACTGCAATTAAGAGATTATTCCATTAGGCTTTGCATTTCTATCCAGTTTTACGTTTCCATTAAAAGCACTTTGTTAAACAATTGAGCAACAAACGTAATGCAAGCACAGGATCCCCACCAGCAGATGCCTGTCAGGCAGAGCCCCTGTGAAGCAGCCCGGGGAGGGCAGGGAGTGCTCACGGGTCGACAGAGACAACCCCTCTCATGTGGGGCCCCAAAACCAGGGAGAGGACAGGTAGCACAACTGCAGATGGGCCAGTGGGGAGTAAGCAATGGAGGAGTTGACTGCCTGCCAGGAGTATGGGTGAAACCGGGGAAGAGTCACTGGCTGGACACCTATGTGGGGGGATGAGTTCCTCTGTAAACATGGCATTGGTTGCTTGCGCCTCCAAGAGCAGAGTATTTAAGAAATGTCACGGAAGTTTTACTTCTCTAAAAAGTGACCACTCTTGTCCCTTACATTTCAGTACACACGTGGGGCTTGCGAATTGAAGAATTTCAGACATCTCCAGCATTCATGCAGCCTCAGTCAATACATTTGCCACCAAGAAAACTGGACAATGAAATATGCTCGCTCTTTCTGCCAGTGGTTCCCCTCATCCCCCATTTTACAGTTTGTTGTTTGGGTTTTTTTGCAGCATAACTGTGTTGCTCTTTCCCAAATCCTTGCCCTCTGCCTGGTCCATTTTAAGCCCGTGAGAACTGGAGGTTACTGGGAAAAGCCCTCCGCTTCATCACATGCATGAAATGTCAGCCCTTGGAAACAGTCAGTACCAGCAAATCCCTTGCAAAGTAAAAAGGCTGTGACAAATGAGGAAGATGTTCTTCCTTGGACCTTGGCAGGAAGCACATGGAGTGAACAGATGTTAGATGCAACTCTTGCAAATGGAAATTAGAGAAGAAGCTCAACTTTGGTCATATTAAAAATATGCCTGTCTCAGCTATGAGAACACACGGTCACATCACAGCAACTTTTCTTTCCTTCTTCAAGGAGCAAAACCTGACAGCCAACTGGTAAAAGGCAATTAGTCAAAGTACTTCTTAATTACATTATAGCTCTTCTATTTCATTGGCTTCCAGACTCTGTATCATTTTGTATCCAGCTTTAACCTTCTAAGGGATTGGTATCTTTCCAAGACTGTCCTCACTCGGCTGTCCTTTTGTCTGGGGAAACTACTACTCTCGAAGGAAGTCACATCTGCCCAAACAATAATGGTGATGATTGCATGCCAAGCTTGCGACCACAGCTGGAAAATTACACCAAAGTGCTGCAGGAACATGCGGGAGGAGTTTCACCAGGCATATGCCGCATTTTGTCCACTCAGCAGTGACTCAGGACGTCTTCCAGGGTTACATCGCCTTCTCTGATAAAACCCGTCAGAGCCTCTGTCCTTATGAGTATTTTCATGGTAACAACCAATGGCCTCTTTAAGTCCCTGTCCTGAATGCCACAGTGGCGACAGATGGTTTGGAAGAAGAATGAATCAGCACCACCTCTCCCTGGGGTTCCTCATCGTCCCATCCCTCCCACCCATGTTACCAATGACACTTATCGCCCGAGGCGAGCACGAGGCAAGAGGTCTGTGCTTTGCTCTCAGAGGCACCCAGCAGATGCCCTACTGTAACGATTGCCTCAAACTTCTGAAGAATCTTTTAAATTCTTCTGTGTTAGCTGCTGCATTTTCCCTCACCCCCTGACTCTGTCTAGAGCTACATCCATTGTCAAGCTGGCAAGCCTCTTGAACAACCTGCTTCCAACCAGACAGCTTCCTGCGTCATCTCGGGGACGCACTTCCTCTGGATTGCTTCATCTCTGTAGTCTCTCCTGTCCCAGAGATTCATTTATGAAGCATCCAAACACGATGAATAACAACTCCAACACCAGCTAACACCCCAAACAACCCAAGTAACATCCAGCTAAGTCATTTGTAGAAAGCTAGGTGTTTTCAAGAAAACACAAGCTGATCACAGGGATTTGGAATAATTTTTTTTTTTTTAAATCACAGGATAACTAAATCTCCCTAAAATCTCAGCACACACTTTCTAATACATTCTGTATCTCTTCCATCTTACTTAATTGCTTAGTTGTCGCAGCTACTAAACATACAACCACAAAAGGGTAGACATTTTGCACACCAAACTTGCTATGCATAAGTATTTCTGGAGGCCACTTGAAAAATGGGGAGGAAGGAAAGAACAAAGAGAGTCACTATTTCTCCATTTTCCTATTTCACCTGAAACTTTCCTTTATACATCCTCGGAACAACTCTTAGAATTCTTCCTGGCCAGCATATTATGCCTTAGTCCCACATTTTTTCACTTAACACAGCCCTGCTTCGAAATATGATGCTTGTAGCAAAACACACAACAGAGAAAGGACAAAGGAAATGGTAAGGCTAATATCCCTCCCCACTCCCACATCTCTTTATCTCTCTGTCACGCACACATGTAGAAGTCATTCCTCAGTTTCAAGCTGTGAATCAGGAACCCATTTTGAGCACCTGCTTATACACATGCAAAAACCATCCTCCATGCAAAAGCTCCAGGTCAAGTATTCATTCTGAGCACAAGCTCAAGCACGGCTCTTTAACAGGAACACTTTCTTGAATTGGACTTAAAAGCTTAAAGCCAAAGGAAACTAGAAAACCAGATACTGGTCTAAATTCCTCCTTTCACCAAAGTAGTTAAAGCCTCTCAAAAGATGTGGAGGAAATAGATGAGCTGGAAGCAAGCATACATGCTGAAGGCTATGATTTGGGCCTGAATGAGACCAATGCGGAAACACCCAGAGGAACCCATGAAATTGAGAGCAGCAGCTGTAACAACACCTTGCACATACACCCTGCTGAGCCCTGTCACATCGCCTTTCGCCGCCACCTCAGCTTCCAGCACACCCTTGGCAGGGTGAACTCACACAAACAATCTCAATCCTCCTCTGGTTTCCTACTTTCCATAGAGACTCCACTGAGCACCAGCAGGATCCAAGATCTGTATCTGGTCAGTGCCTGCATCTCACTTGCACTCCGTCTTATTTGCACTTCCTTGCCAAAAGGACAGAGAAGAGGAAGGGGTGAAAGAATAGTTCAAAGACTTTCTAAGAAAACTGCATGACTTAATTGAAGACCTTTTAAATGCATCATATTAACCCCAGTGACTGCTACTGGTTTTTCAGCCCTCATACTCCAGTTCTTGGGTATTTGGGGACTTCTCTAGGGGAAAGAAAGAAGTATTGAGCAAACGAAAACAAACCATTATTTGCTTGGCAGATTACTGTACATAAACGGTCTTTAAAGTTGTTACACTCAAGTAAACATAGCTTATATCAATATCATCTGTACATTTCCGTCATTAGGCTGAGAGGGAGCAGGATGGCCCATTTTGAAGGAACCAATTTTTTAGAAAGGAAACCATTAACTTCATATTTAGTCAAGGTACAAAGGAACAGGGAAGTAAAGAAGCAATTTTCCCAGTACTTCCCCTGTCCGTAAGTTGCATACTATTTCATCTGCCTCACGTATGACACCCCTCGCCCACAAAATTAACAGCTAGAAAGCAATGGACCTTAGGAAAAAATGAAATGACAGCTAATACAGAAATCTATGTAAAGAAAAGCAAAGGTGGGGTTGGGACACATAAATAATTTTTTCTCAATACCTTCTTTATACAGCATTTCTATTAAACTTTTTCAAGAGGGTGAATATTTTCAAACATGACTTTTGAGTTTTTATTTTGCTATACCTGACAAAAGGACTTTTTCTCCCACTCCCCGCTGTTTTGGCTAGCACAAATGATTACTGCCAAATGAGAAAGCATTCTTAAGGGAGCTCAATGGAAGTGGTCCTGAATGCAAGACCCTTGACCGCGACACCATGCACTCCATACAAGTCTCTTTATAATTAAGTACAGCACAGATACCAAGTCAGCTCTCAGGGTAAGGACTGGAACAACTATATTTGGCCACAAAATGACACAAGGTTCAGCCCAAATGATGGGATGTCAACTAAATGTTCATTAGACTTAAAAATTAGCCCAGATCACATCTGGCTTTATATGCATTACAGGATAGGGGTTTTTTGTGTGTGCATGTGGTTTTCTTTTACTTTGTTTTGGTGTGCTTTGTTTTGTTTTTAAATAGCACAGTTCCTAAGTTTTCATGATAAATTCTCTCACAAGTGAAACAACATCAACACACACCAATACAGCTGCCAAAACTGAGCCTGAGAAGCTTTTGGTTGCAATTATCAGATTATGTTATAATTATAAACTGCTTTCATTTATTCAAAAATTACAGAAAGAACGTTCTGGCTGTGAAACGCAGTGCTAGGCTATATCAGCTGTCTACATGGTAAGAGAAAGGAAGAGCAATAGGCTCCCTGCACATAAATTCAGTCTGTCTCTCCAAAGACCTATGAAAAAGGGATGTCTATTGAGAGAAACCTATCTACTCTAGGTCAGTTTGTTCAGTTTACTTAACTGACTTGGAAAGAAGAAACACTTTCCAAATCATTAGGAACCAGACTGATTCACATATTTAAGTAACAGAAGAACCAGCTTGGGAGCCAAGTTTTAATGTTATCATTTCTGCAGACTGACAATTCAATCTATCCACTTTAATGTGCTGGGGTCCTACTTGTGCAGAGTTGCACTGTCTGTGCACCACAGCACCGAGCAACAGCACTACGCTATGCTCAGCAACATGCTAAGGTAGATACAGAAATTCCAGTTTGGGGCTGTCTCATTTTGGTTCACTCGGAATGAAGGTTGAGGTCACGCCATTTACCCACCAAGAGTTTGAAGCTGGTCTGGAAGGAGGAAGGAACAACATCAACAAAAAGTTAAAGGCATCTTCAGAGGGGAACTCTAGGCTCTGCTGAAAAAAAGCTGTTAATATTTTTTCTTCTCCTTTCCCAAGTTAAATTCTTCCTCCCAAACTGGCTAGGCTGCCTTGTAGGCTCAATTCCATGTACCTGCATAGAAAGTCTTTGATAAGAAATGAGTTTCCAGTGTGGTTTATTCTTGCACAAAAGGCTGCAGTTTGTAAATAAAATGTATAACTATTCACAACCAAACCTTAAGCACAACTTTATACACAGAGATACTCATTTTTGCGAGAGATGAATTTAAGAATTTAAGCTAGTAACTCTCCCTTCAGCTGTTGTTATTAATGGTTCCATAGTAAGCTACAAAACTGCGTAATGCAAACACTGGTATCCTGCTAAGAAAGTCTACAAAGTAAAGCTTCCCCCCCACTCCAAATGAAACTTGCTGAATGATATGCTAAAAATAAGGCTTTTTCCCATAGGTAACTCATGGAAAAAAATACTCTAACATCTGTTACAGCTAGATGGCACATCTTTACAGCATTATTAGTGTCATCCATGTTCTCTTTCAGCTTTCTCACTTGCTATTTCTTGATTACATTGCACCATCTAACTTATGAACACAGGGTTTTCCCTACAGGGAAGAATTTCTGCCAGCTCCTTCAGAGATCACATAATTTTTATTCTGATAGCTTGATGACATAAAAAATTCCCTATACCTAAAAGAACAAAAGCAATACAGGTATCTGTCAGTGTATGCTTTTAACTGAAAAGGCTGGGAGTACTGGTGCCATTTTTATTACAATAAATAAAGAACTGCAAGGGACAGCTTTGTGATGCTTAATTCACTAAATGACCAAAAGTCTTTTTGCAAAGGTGAAAAAACTGAGTTACTGAATTTTTCCAAGTTAGCCAATTTAGGAAGGTTTTTTTGGTCTATTATTTTTAATGCCTCAGTGTATGAGTCAACTGCCTTTCACGCAGAACACAATGGGAAAAATCCCCCATGTCTCTGAATACCACATCTCATTATTACAGATTAGACTTTCTCAAAGAACACAGAATTTTCTTATGCTCTAGACTAGTAGTCTTTTTACTCCTGTAGTCCATTACACAGAACCAGGCATTTTTTCTTATGAGAGTCACCAACACTAGCTAAGCAAAGAAAGCCTATCATTAGTTTGCTGAAGTCCGTCCATGTAAAATGGATAGGGGTTTGCAAACAGATAAAGATCATTAACAGTGTTGCAAAACCTCAGCAAAGTGATCACATTCCCTTTAAAGACTCATTCATCTTGTTTCCAGAATAAAAGTTATAGAATATCATGTGTTAAATCAGAAACCCAAAATTTCATATATTTAAACATTTCTGAGACACAGAACATCTAAACAAATCGAAAGTCATAAGCTTTCAAAAATGAATGTGCATAAAACATACAGACACAGGAAAAAAACCACATGCTTCTCAATTGACATTCTTAAAGCTTTAAAACTAGGTAACTGTTTTTGAAGGAAGAAGCACGAGTTCAAGTACTGCCATAAGTTTCCTATCAGCCTGCGCAAGAGACAACCATGGGGAAAAGCATCCTGCAGCAAAGCTCCCTCTCCAGACTGGGATGTACCTCAAGTGTGGGTGTCCATCACCCAGGATCACCCTGCAGCACAGACTGAGAATTAACTGCAAGCCAGGCTGTGACTGAAGAGTTTACAAGTGGGCTTGGCTTTCCAGTAGAAAATACTAAAGAGAGGCACAAGCGAGAAAATGGCAAACAGACCAACTACAACCGGGTACTGCACTGGTGAAGGCAGGCCCCAAAACAGCCTTGTCCAAGAAGGGAGATGAGTTTTATTTCTCATGTGCTAACTCAGGCAGTAATCACAGTTTAGCACAAGAATCACAAGAGAGAACATGGTACAAAGTCTCAAGTATCATCATGTTATTTCTAGTGACTGCTTTCCATTGTCCCCATTTCCCTCCCAAAACAAGTACCAGATCAAACTGCAATCACCTCACTCACACACTGAAGATGCAACACAATGGCTTAAAAAAAGGAAGAGTAGCTGTACAAATTATTTCGCCAAAGGACACCCAGCAGGAACAGAGAAGTAACTGCATTCCTCGTATCAGACTGTATTGCACCAGTAATGGAAAAAACAAGTTTCTCCAAAAAAGGCATATACTATGAACCCAGTGATTTATGCATGAGGCATCTTAACTTTTCAATCTATATGAACCACAAGGGTTTTAGTACTTTTTTAAATTTACAGAGACAGACAATTCTAGAAGTTACTTTAAAAACAACATTAAACATTTCAGCAAAGTTGAAGAGAGATTTTCAGGCTGGACTACAGGAAACATCATGGTCCCACTGGACAGACATGGGTGTTTTCTTTCACCAATTAAGTTAACTGCTGGACAAAGCAGACTATCCTGCTACACGGGGTCTGCAGGTTCTCAGCAAAGAGAGACACGGTGGTCCAAAAGAGCTCTTTAGCCAACCCCGCTTACATACACCGTCCCATGCCCATCCCCCCAGAAGCCATATGCCAGAAAGATCAGCCTTATTCACCAGTATCATGGAGTTTACACTAAGCTTTGGCCAACACAGTTATCTCTCCTCTGCAGCATATTTGTTGCCTGTACTTTTAGCTATGCCAGCAAAACTTCAGGGTAAACAAGGCCTCGAAGCTGCAGTGACAGACAGGCAGACATGGCAGCCATAGGGACAGGGGCCTCTAGGTAATGGAAACACTAAGGGAGTCTTTAAAAAAAGAAGCAAACCTCCCTGCTCTGCAGCATGGCTAGCCCTTGCTATCTTTCTGTTAGCACACGTTATTTTAGCAAAAGTATGAAGAAATAGGTCCCTAGACTGACAGCCTGTTCTCAACAGAGCCACAGGCTTACTGGCACCAAGAAAACAACTTCTACTAGAACAGCCCGTTCCGCTGAGGGCTGTGGGGACAGGGAAAAGGAGAGAAGCATTTCACCAAAGCACTTCTAAACTGCCAGCGTATTCCCCGTCTTCAAATTAAGATGATTTTTCCAAAACAGCCTACTGGGGGGAGAGGATTCTTGAGAAATAGATGCAGACCAGTTATGAGGGAGAGTTTCTAAGCTGTGCTTGCAAAGATGAATTATGTCGATAATATCTTTTTAAGCACAATCTTACAAACTGCAGGAGCACAAGAATACCAAAAGCAACCTTTTACCATATGTCTACAACTCTCAAAGACATAAATATCCCTTTACTGCTATGCATTTTAATAATTCTTCTCAATTTCAGATGCTAGCAGATACCCATATTTTGAACCGCAATGCCCATAACTCAGCTCGGGGAAGAGGCACACGCACTCATGCTCTCTCACATACCTCACATACACACACCAGCTGCTAAACGCTACTGTGCCGTGAAGGAGCTGTTCATATACTGATGAATACATCATTTGCTGCTTATAGATTACACAGTATATAGTATTCTAAGCAAAAAATATATAGAATAAAAATACTACCATATGCTTGTGCATTTGCTCTTTTGTTTGTTTTTGAAAGTGTGCTCTTTCTGCTTAGGTTTTGGTGAATTGGGGGTAGGGGTGTTTTTGTTGTTTGTTCTTTGTTGCCTTTTCTTTGTTGTGGGGTATTTGTTGCCTTTTTTTTTTTAACAAGTACAAAAATGAAATCCACTTTTTTTTTTTACAATTCTGAGAATGAGTTTTACTGTTGTCTCTGAGGTTAAACATTAACAATTTGCTTGTTGAACTTTCTCG
This sequence comes from Anarhynchus alexandrinus, assembly GCA_008711295.1. Taxonomy (NCBI): domain Eukaryota; kingdom Metazoa; phylum Chordata; class Aves; order Charadriiformes; family Charadriidae; genus Anarhynchus; species Anarhynchus alexandrinus. Next base: position 1,410,676 of record VUYV01000168.1, read on the forward strand.
AAAAAATAAAGTGGGGACATTATTTTCTCTTAACCTGATGGGTAGCGCTGCAAAAGCAACACTAAAGGAAAACTTCAGGTCACTGGTACAACAAACACTCAGTACAACTACAAATGACAACTCTACACACTAAACAATACCTAAGCCTGAACTAATCCACAAGACAAATGCCTTCATGAAGCGTATGGCACCTGTGATGAAGATCGCCTATTCAAACCTGCCTAGACATCTTGGCTTGACAATGCTGAAAATAGTATTATTAGCAGAGCACCTCCTCAAATGCAGTTTTGTGCCCACACACCTGCTTTTTTTTCTCCCTGCCTGCCACCTCTCCCTTCCCCTACAAGAATAAGGCAGCAAAAGAAATGCACTGCACAGTAAAATAAGGTGGTCAACAATTTCTGCACCTCAGCAGTGTACGAGAGAGCTGGGGGCTGGCTCTGCACAGCGCAGCCATCACAGCCAAGAGGAAGGACGGGCGGAAAGGATTCTGCCTCTCGCCACTTCCCACAGCCGCTTGATTCTGTATAGATCTGGAGTGCAACTTCTCTTCCCTGAATTGTCTGTGAATATGCAGCTGCGGAAAATCTGCTCGTAACACTTGCAGTAGCTCTTGTCTGTTCCCCATAAAAGCATCCTGCTGGAGCAATGCAGCTCTATCTTAATCCACCTATGATAACACTGCATTTTGGAGTGATATCCACCCCAGCCAGTGCTACATGTGTCTTCTCATTTTTATCATGGACATAGATGAACTGCAGCACCCAAAACTGCAAAACATAAGATAGCCAGTACTTTTTTCACTGGAACATAACACAAGGAAAAAAATCTCCATACCATGTTCAAGCCTGAACAGGATGAGTACTTTCCCATTATTTTTTTTTTAGGCTCAGGCATCTCTATATTAAAGTAAATCTTTTGCCATGGTGCTCGCGAGCTAGGCAGTAAACCAGCCTCTGGGTTCCCGACCACCCTGCGTCTCAGCCAGCCTGAGGAAGACACCCTACACTCAGTGGAGAACTCTTCCTCACTTCGCTGTAGCCCACCTCATGAAGAACAATGTCTTCGTAGTACTCCTATGTACTTTACTGAGCTTTTCTATTATATTGACTGGCACCTGTGCTTACTAGCAGGCAAGCTAGTCTTTACTTAGCTTTTCTATTATATTTTGAAGGCAGTTAAAAGCTTCATGCCGTCATTCACTATGACTATGCTCAGAAAGAAAGCGCTGAGGAGAATTTATGCAGTTCATTAAAAGCTTGTTTCCTGCTATTCGTGCTGCATCTTGCAGTTGAACTAGCAAATGATTTTCTCATAAAAAGCAGTTAGAAGATGCTTCTCTCCACAATACAGCTTCAGACCCAGGAAAATTACGTGATCTAAGGAAACATTCTCTTCTACACCAGCTCAGGTATACCATGACAACAGTATTTCAAAGTTTTCAAGGGCTTATTATAACTTGGAGCCCCCACTGGAAAAACAAACAAAAAAAACCACCCAACCCCCCTCCTCCCCCCAAACCCAAACCCAAACCCCAACAAACCTACTTGAAAAATCTACTTCCCTGTAAGCCTCCCTTCTCTGTGGGGGAGCTTCAGCCTGCCCCAAAGCAACAGACTCCAGGCTCAGGAAGTCCAGGCAATAAGGAACCATGAACTGAAAATCCCAGCAGCCCACAAACATGCTGTGGATCAGCTCGATGTTTTGTTCTGGAGAAAATAGGGTTGTATTTCTACAGGCAGGGCTAGTAGCAATGCACGAGCAAAACCAACAGGCATTCACAGGATGTTTTAGCTTTCAATAGACAGGTAAATTCCAACAAGACAGTGTTCACCCTTCTTCACCTACATCTGCTGACTGGAATGCAGCATCACTAATACTGGCATTTGCCTGTATCAACAGGATCCATGAAATAAACAAGTTATGAAACGTGTCTTTAGATCTGGCCTGGAAAGCTGTGAAATGACAGAATGAAATCAAGCTGCATCATTCAATGTAGCTTCTCCTCAGGGAAAAGCCTCAGCATTATTCCCTTTAGAAGAAACTGTTTTGCTGCGTTTACCGTGTTTTAAATGCAGATATGGACACATGTTATTTCTGGACAGCATCATCATCTTTTTCTACTGAAATGAGTGGTTACAGCCTCCTTTTAAGTGTCTTCTGGGTTTAGCTGGTATGACTTCACTTTAGGGGGTGGAAACAGAGGGCTTCCCAGACTGCTGTCCATCATTACCCTTCCCTGCAGGGCTGACTCAGGAGAAAGAGCAAGGTGAGTCCAGCAGGGATGACGCACAACACTCAGATTTCATGTTGCTCTGACAGTGCTACTGCATTCACCTAGATACGAAGATTAGGAAACTGCATTCATTCTGCACACCTGCAATTATACTAGTCATGACCACTTTGAGAGGCAAGTTATATGACAACTGGAAATCCTCTGTATCCATAACAAAGTATTTATTTATCCACCAATTTTAAGTGTAACAAACAGGGTCTACAGATAATTTCAAATTATCCCGACCAGCCTGAGAAAAGCAGCCTACATCTTCAAAAAAGCAGCTATTCATCTAAAGATCCTCAGCTTGTGATTGCTGCAGTAGAACACACATTTTAATGAAGAAGGCAGAAGAGAGATGGGCTCCACCAGTCAGTTAAAGGGCCATATCCTCATGCCTCACCAATCACTGGTAGTAGCTGCCAGTAAGCACAGGTGCCATTCTGTCCCACAGACCTCCTAGGGGTCCTGACACATCTCAGCTGAACACCTGATGAATATCACACCACATTTAACAAGAAAATAAACTTGTCCTCATTCAGATCAATTCTGCTTCTGCTCACACATTGCTGAATATACCATAAAAACCTGACATAAGCCCTGTTGCCTGGGGACATTACAGGCATCAGATCATCTGCATGTTCCAGAAGCGAGTGCATAGAAAGCTACAGCTGCAAACCTACAGCTCAGCTCGCAACTTAAAAAAAAAGCTACATTATACACAAAACCAAACTAATTGGAGGATAGTTTCTCCACCTAATGGCTCTAGATATAAGCTATTTACAGCAACCATGGTAGAAGCTGATCATTCTCAAACAGCTGAAACAAAACCATACCAAACTCAACACGTAATCACTTCTTAAGATTTACTATTTTTAAAAATGTTACGGCATCCATTAGCACATCAGTTTCTCAGTCATCACAATTACAGCTTTTAAAATGCTGAAGAGCAGCAACAGGCAGGTTTTATCACCTTATTTTCCTTACACTTCCACCCTTCAAAACAGTGAAACACCCAAATGCTAGGTGAGCTGCCCAAGATCACAGCACTGAAGCTGAAGAAAGGATGCAGGATTTTCTTGTTACCAAACAAGCATCATCCCCAATGTCATATCCCTTTCACTAGCTGAAACATACAGCATGTGAGAAATAGCAAACCCAAGCAGATGGAGGAGTACCCGAAGACTTCATACAGCCTGATACCCAAAACGCAACAGTGCTCTGCATCATACCACCTCATCAATAATCTACTGAGCTTGCAGAAATTGTTTGTATTTTTTACAAAGGAGAAATGAACACAGAAAGCTCACCCACATCTTTTGTCAGCTACCTAGCAGAGTAAACCCTCAGACGTGTTTTGGCAAATGAATTCTGGAGACATGTGGCCTCTCAGTCCCACACAGTATAACTCAAATTATTTATTGTGAATATGAATTCATCCTTCACTGTTGAATAAAAGCTTCTATGCACCCACAAAGCACAAATCTCTTGGACCGCGATGGATACTCCTGCTGACCTGTGCCACCAACACAGAAGTACCACAACGACCATTCTGGCAAATGTAACCTCCCTCCTGCAAGAGATTAATTTCTGCTGCTCATATTCACTCCTACTGTCTTTTAAATGTCTTAATAATCAGAGACTTTAACACTGATCTTCAAGCACAGAGGTTACCTTCTTACTCACTGTGCTGAAATGCTCTGATGCAGTTTTACAGCTTGAGTGCCTCACAGCATCCTGACAAAAGCAAAAGCCAACACACACAATGGAGGAGAAAGGAGGGTACAGAAAGGCTGGTGCACATCTTGTCTCCATGCCTGTCTGAAACTGGAGGTGTGGGGCACAGTCCTTTCACCTACCCGGCAGTACTCAGCCCCACAGACCCAGCCCTTGGTCTATTTCCCTCACTTTCACTTTGAACCAAAGTATGAAACTTTATGCTCTGCGCCATCCACCTTACAGGTTAGGGATGTGGTTCTGACCCCAGTGCCAGCCTTGCCTTTTCTCGACCAGTTTGCTGAGGCTGGGGGCTACTGCTGGGACCCGGCTCCCATGTGCCCTCCTGCCACCCAAGAAAATGGCTGTGCGACCTCTGAGACATCAAGCATGTCCCCGGCCCTGGAGCCAAGCCAAGCTTCAAGGCCAGCCAGCGGCACTAAGATTTATGCTGTATCCTCTCTTAGCATGTGGGCCTATTAAAGCAACGTGCTGATAATGCAGGCCAGTAAATCATGCGAATAAGTGATCATACAAAGAAAGAAAAAAAACGATGCTGAAAAATTAAACCTTTGGTTCTTTGTTAAGAACTCCCAGTCTCCCCACAAGCTGAGAGAGCAGGCAGTCGGAGCTAGAGGAGTTCAGCTGGTAACGAAGCAATCAATCTTCCCGTCCTTCCTCCCCAAACCTCAGGGCTCTGTCATTTTGCAGTTTGTAATTTAAAGCCAGCTCTTGGCTTCAGACCTGCAGAAAAGCACCACTGTGAAAATACACCACGAGTGCCAAACTTCTGTGTAGGATACGCCACCATTTTTAATTTTTTTTTTTCTCTGCTTGGAAGAAAGGGGAGCAGGGTGGCTGTTTGGTATGGGACTAAAGAGCAAAAAGGAGTTTCTCTCTTCGTCATTTCTGAAACGCCCATTAAAGCATCGTAAAAGCTAAAAGGCATTTAACAGGTACCTTAGATAGCACTGCTTCATCAAGGACCACGACTTAAGAAAAGCTGCCTCCCCCATGCTGAGTATGAAATTTACTGACAGAATACCCCCCCGAGAGCAGGCAAGAAGTTGTTTCTTTAAAAACCACAGTCCGCTGAGAAGTATTTAACCAAGACTCCAAGACTGGTACATTTGCTTGATTTTTGCTCTGTGACAGCAACTATTGGGTCATTCTTTTTTCATACTCTTCTCTACAATCATTTTCTACCCTCCCACCTATCCAGCAGATTTGCACACAAGCAGTCACAACCCGCTTCCATTTTATACAGCCAGCTCTCCAATCCAACCCAATATAAACCATTTGCCTTTTAAAATATTGCTGTAAGCAATCACAGAAACCTGTTTTCTCTAGNTCCAGAAGAAGAAAATCAGTTTCAAAGAGCTATTAACTTGTTGGATGGGGAGAGATTTGACAGGGAGCAATTCAGACTTTGTTTTTCCTGTTAAAAGTTTATGCCGAGAGGAGGCAGTGGACACTTCAGTGAACAAAACCCGCGAACAAAACATGTATGCGGGACCTGTCTCCAGACGCATTTCTGCGAAACGCGGCGTAAAAACCCGACGGCAAACCCTGTCCGCAAAGGGGCGAGGCCATCGCTACCGACACCGGACCACGACAAGCCCTCAACGAAACCCACCGCCGGCGGTAAAAGTTGCTCAATGCCGTACCTCGACTGGGCAGCCATCGCGAAGTTTATGCCGCCAAGCGTCCTCTATCCATGAGCTCTCTCCCCAGCTCTGCGGGCTCTACCCCCCTGTCAGAACCTCCATTTGCCGGCCGCCTTCCCGCCCGGTTCCCGCTGCCCGTTAACGTGCCCCTCCAAGACGTCACCGCGCCCCCGCCGCCACGAGCCCCAGTTCCCCGAGCCCCGGCTGGCTCGCGCTGGGTTGGATTACACTCATTTTGATCCACATCCGGGCACCCGCGCCCTCCCCCCGGCTCGATGCATTCCCGGCCCTCTCACTTCCAGCTGGAGGGGGAGGGTGGCGGGGGTACACAGCCCTGCTGACAAGCCAAGGGGCTGGCTGGCAGCTTGCCAGCGTCAGATCCGCACGCCGCCGGAGCACCGCTGCTCGGTTACTCCCCAGCTGCTTTTAGCGAGCGGGCCTTGCAGCGGCTCGCACAGCCCCTGTGCCCGCGCTGCTCACAGTCCCCCCCACTCTTTAGCAAAGTTTCCATGGTACGACCCAACCTCCTTAAATGGACATGTTGTGCTGTCAGGGCAGGAGAAGTGGAGGATTGGCTCAGAAGCGCAGGGGCGCTGCCGCCGGAGCCTATCGCCGGGGAGAGGGGGGTGGTCCCTACCGAGACCCCGCCCCCAGGCCCGCGCCTCGGCGCCCACCGCGCCCCGCAGGTGGGCTGAGGCTGCGGAGGGGGAGCCGGGGGGGAACGGGGCAGCAGAGGACGCCTGAGGAACCGGTGGGGAGGCTGGGGGTGCTGCGCCGAATAGCAGCTGCCTGCCGTTCGCCCCATCCCAGGGGCTGGGGGGGTGCGGGTTTGGGTTGGGTTTTTTTTCTTTTCGTAGAGAAACAAAAGAAAACGGCTCACAGTTTTCAAAATATTCAAAACAAATGTAGAACCCAGGTGTAAACATGAATCCCGTCTTGCCACACAGGTGTAGCAAATGAAAACCTTAGTAACCCGAGTTACTAAACTTGCAGGTGCCCATACTTGAAACTGCAGGCTAAGAAACTTAAAAAAAAAACCAAAAAACCAACAAACAAACAATAAACCCACAACAAAATAAACCCTACAGAAACGTTACGCAATTTCTTCTGCGCTCTGGTCCTGACCACCGTCTGTAGACTCACTCAGAAAGCAGCAATACCTGTCCTTTGCTCTGGGTGTTCCTTGGCACAATTATGAAAACAAACTACTCCTGCAACTCCTTTCAACCAGTAATTAACCGAGCATTCAGCAGGCAAAAACACTTATCCAAGATCCCTTCAACTTTTCTCAGCAGACTACATATAGCTAAGATTCCTAACAGCATTACATTCCTCCTAATTTTCTGTTTTAAAGCACAACTTGTGTCAAAGTACTCAGCAGATACCAGGAGAAGAGTTTATACCCCATTCATGGCAAACAATAAATTATAATTTTAAAAGGCCATTTATATAAAGCTTCTACAAGCATATAATTTTAAGTACCTATTTTAAAAATATAAAAACTATCCGAAAATGTTTGGGTTTTTTCCCATTCCTTGTCTGGCCAAAAAGGAAAGATAAAAACTGCAAAAGAACAAGCGGCTCTGATTATAAAGTAAGCAGATAATATCATTGCCGTATCAGATGATCACAGGACTCAACTGCTTGTAAGTGACTGGGAATTTGAGCTGTCACCTTGATAATGGAACACATCTATTATGAACTCAAAAAAAAAAAACCTCAAAACCCAACCCAAACAAACAAAAACACACCAACAAAAACAAACCCCACACCCAGCATTTTGTTAAATTGTTTGAAGTCCTGAAAGGGCCAGTCAAACCATTGTCATCTCTTGGAGACAAGATCACAATTTCACAGCAATTAACGAACAAGAAAACCCACGAGGGCTGGACAAAATAATAAAAGAACAAGTTATCGAGGCATCAGACACCCATCACTGGAAACAATAACTGTAACAAACCCCCTGACTCCCAGCAAAGCATACGTTTCACACTTTTACAAACACTCACTCGCATACATGTTTTTTAACTTAAACCTACGCTTGCAGAAGTAGCTATTTAGTGCAAATTTCATGTGTAAATAAGGTAGTACAGAAGGCAGCAACAGATGATTACTGTGTATGTGCTGTGGTGTGGAGGTAACAAGATCAACATGAAATCCTCATGCAACACTTTTTAATATGGGCATCTCCGAAGAGACCAGTATCAATATCATCAGGTTACAGAAGAGGGGTGCCAAGACTTGCCCAGCATCACCCAGGTGGCCAACAGCAAAGCCTAGAAGGGAAGACAAGCACCCCAGATTGCAACGGGGTTCTTCAAAGGGGCAAACTAACTACCAGTATTAGAGTTGCTAACGTTGATAAGTAGTACTTCTTATTTCACAACATTTTATAAACTCAAAGCAGTGTAGAAATATTAGAGCTTCGTCAAGAAGCACCTCTTTTTCCTAGAAGCCTAATTCAGACTTTTAACTTGATACCGGTTACCGCAATACCTTTCAACCAGGTTTGCAATACATAGTGCACCCAACATGGTAAAAATTATTGTTTTGTCTTTTTTCCCCTTGGCTTTATTTGAAGAATGGCTCCAATCCTCTTAACTCCACATCTGGAGTTCGCCATTCTGCCATTCACAGTGTTAACTGAACTCAAACTCTTCTGCGAGATACTGCTGAGAAACAACCTAGAAAATTCCTGTCTACCTCCTCTTGCTGTTGTCTTCAACTGCTGTTGTCATAACCTGGAGGGGGCTTTTTGCTTCTTTTAAGTCTTTCTATTTTGTTGAAGCTGAACTCATTGATTTTCTAATCAGGGGATGATTATCATTTTCAGATAAGACACAACCCCAAGGAAACACACCCTACCCTCAAGCCCCTTTTCTTCCAAGAAGGGGCTAAATGAACAAAGAAAGCAATAGCGAGGCAGGAATGCTATGCAGATACACGACGTGCAAGCCTTTGTCATTAGGGGAGCAGCTTAAGCGGGAGAAGTTCGGCACTTTACCTTCAAAAAGAAACCACACTGCTGTGGGGACTACTACTGCTGGAGCTGGATTCACAAACGGCTGACTCTTCTCAGGTGAAATATCTCCCCTGTCCTCAACCTTAAAAAAAAAAAAATGTTTCCAAGCCCAGATGAGTATCCCTCTCCTTAGACCACTGCTGGTCTCCCCTAATCAGCTGTCACATTTTGACGAGTTATTAGATAAGGAAGAGAGACTGAGGATAGCCAGGCTGTCACCTGAGGGCACAAGAAACTGAAGCTTCTTAAATATTTCAAAAGGTTTAATTTAAACAAAATATAGATTGACAACAGGTCTTTGAAAGTTGGGGGGGGGTGTCATTTTTTTTTTATTTTGCAAGACAGAATCACAGAATAATTATAAGTGCCTGGGATATTCAGACATCAGTCAATCTAACTTCTGCCCTGAAAGCACAACCAACTTAGATGATGTACTGAGGCTGGAGATCCTACAACCTCTCTGGGCTTCTGCTCTTACTATCTAAGTGTAATTTCCTGTGTTGCAAAATGCATCTGATGCCTCCCATCCTTTAACTGTTCACGCCTGAGAGAAGTCTGCTCCTGACTGCTCTCTACCCCCACCGGGTAGCCACAGACGGGAATAGACCCCCCCTTGTCCTTCTCTTGCCCAGGAAAACAAACACAGCTCTTAGCCTCTCCTGCACTTTGTGCGCTCCAGCCCAGTTGTCCTGGTAGCTTCGCACTGCATTTCCTGTAGCATCTCAGTGTCATTACTCTACTTGGGAGCGCATCTCCCCAGCATTGGACAGAGGGGAGGAATCTCTTCCCTCCTCCAGCCAGCCACCCTCCTGCTAACGCAGCCCAGACAATGGTTTGCTACAAGGGCACACACCGATGACTCCTGTTCATCTTGTTCACCAGGATGCTCAGCCTGCCTTATGTAGCAAAGTCTGGGACTCAGTGCAATGGCTGTTACCAAAAAGAAAATAAGAGTAACTGCAGCTTTCAAAATGTGTGCTTCCTTTCTTCTTAGGGCTTAATGATAGTATTATACATCATGACTTGAGAAAAAAAAAAGAAAATCCCACATCCTCTCTCAAGCTTACACATCACTCCAAGGAACTTGATTCTTCTCCCTACAAAAAGCTGTGGAAAATAATAATGCTGACAGTCTGACAGCTTCAGAGAAGAGAATACATTTAACTGCTGCTAGAAAGTTCTTACTAAGTATAACCAAAAGCACTGATATTTAAACATACTAATACCAGCACCAAAACTGCATATCCAGCCAACATTTTGGAGGGGTTTTCCAAACAAAAGCAAAGATGCTATTTGCCCTGGAGAGCTATATATGTAATTATCTTCTGCAATTTCAGCTGAAGAGACTAGAAAATGGGGGAAAAGGAAAGGGAGGCATTTAATTATTTAAGACTATCTAGTTATTTTAAAGTTAAGTAATTAAGAATTAATTTACTGTTCTTCATGTATATCTTTCATGCAAGCAATAACAAAACTCTCCTTTTTGAAAGAAGGGATACTGTGCAAAGAAAGGAAACGAGTTGAAATCTATGCCTCTATCTCAAAGTTTCATCATCAAGTTTGGGTGCCCCCCCCCAATATCTATCTAGACTGTTACAGTACTTTCGAAGGTTTGTAAGATATTGACAGGAAAAAAGCTCTACCAGGCTAGCGAATTTAAGGTTCCTCCAACATGCCATTCTGCTGTTTAAGCTAAGAAACACAAATGCACTGGTATACTAAATTGAACACTGTGCACATCCAGCGCTGTAAATACAGAATACCAATGTGGGGAATGACACTTTTGGCTACCCCACAGTTCCCACATCTTGCTAAGACCTGTGGAATCCACGCCTCCTTGAGAACTTGCTAACGTGTTTTCCACGGCTGCTCAAAGGCACAAGCTGTAACTATTTTCTATATGTTACAGCTGCTACAAAAATATTGCTGAACGTAGCAAAATATTCCCATTGTATAAAAGGGTAAGTGTACGCACAAAGCAGGCAATCAAATTATTTCATGTCTAACCTGCAGAAATCCTGTGACAAAAATGATATTTAGCATTTTTCTCTCCAAGACCTACACACTTTAACTAATTCCACCCGAGCTCCCCTGGTGAGGGGAATGCTAAGTACTCCGGGCTCCCAAAGCACTTAGGTAAATATCAACACTTTGACCACACATCAAACCTTCTGCTTGACTAGAAACTAATTTGGACCAGGGCTGCAGTCCAGACTACATTTTCAGATGTGTAACACCCAGGAAAATCATTGAGGTCAGTTTCCTTTCCATGAGATCAGTCCAGTATGAAGAGACTAACAGAGCAGTATGGGATATCGTCAACCCTTTGCCTTCACTTAACCAAGCTGGAACCCACTGTCTATTCAAGACAACTTTAAAAATATACTTCTAGACTTCTTCCTTGTCTCTAATACTAAACCAAAGCTTTTGTCTGTACAGGCTGCACAGATACACTGCTTAAAATTTCCTAAGGAACGTGATTTGTCCTCTTCTGGCTGGTAGCAGGTTCCATTGCTAGATGTAGACATACATACACTATCTAATATCACAGAATTTAAATGTTTATGCAGTAAAACACAGTAAGCCAACTTTATGTATACCTACACACACACACTTGATGTATGCAGCAGTCTTGTATTTGCTACATGCTCTGAGATTTGAACACACATTCTCTTAACGACTCAAAGCTTTAATAAGATATTTCACTGCATACACAATCATGCAGTCATGGGAGAAGCCAGCATTTTGAATATGATACTGAATGCAATTAAATTTTTATTTGATAGTTTCAGGATCAATAAGTAAGAGATCACTGCTACCTCTTCCCTAGGATGTGAGAAGGGGAGAACATAGTGAAAACAATCAAGAAACCCCCTAACATATGTGGATATAGTTATGCAACATATGTAGGTTTTATTCTGTTTTAGGAATGGTTAAATTGGGCAGGAGGATGGGTTCTCTAGGTCATATAAGCACTTTCACTGTTGGAAAGAATTTGCAAGGTGGAAACAAAGGTAAGAAAAGATTAGAAAATGCTGCTCACTTCCCTTCCTTATGTCCTCCCATCTCTTCTATGACTATGGTATTCAGTCACTTTTGACCATGCATTTTCCCCCCTCTTAAGCATTGATCTGACCTATCACTAGCTTAATTTCTGTTATTTGTTATAGTACAGTAGTGCCTAAGATGACACCAGCTACAAGTGTAGCTCTACTTGTCTCCATATGTACTAACACATGGACATTGTTCTTGTCCAGTGGCAAAAAAGGCCAGGGAAAAGGGATAAACAGGCAGAATAACAGGCAGAGCTGCTTGCTGTTTAAAACCCTCTCCAGCTGATCATATAAGTTTTCTTAATCCAGACAGCTCAGACTGGAGACTTCCGTAGAGGTTATCTCCCTGAAGATAAGATAAAATTCATCAGGGGTCTTTTGGGCAGAACAATAGATAATGGAAAAAAAAATATATAGACTTGCCACAACAGCTAAGCGCTCTCCAGGAAAAAATGTCAAGTACAAAATGCTTTGCTTGCATCAAAAGTTTCTAGCAGTTTTCCACCCCCCGTCCTTGAAAAGCACTTGCTCAAGTGCTCCTTGATTCTAGTATTATGTAAAGGGACTGATGTTTAACAGGGTGTTGGCTTTATGGCAAGGCCTTCTACATTGATCCAAGGTATACAAGGCTGTGCCAAGGTGAGGCACCTGCAATGGAAGCACAGAGGCTTTCCAAGAGAACAAGGACTGTGAGGAAATGGGGCAGGAGGAGACAAACCTCCATGCCATTATTCAACTTCTGTATTTCAGCGCTCATCTCCGGCCTATGAAACACTCTGAGACAGTGAAAGAAAATCAAACCCTGCTTCACTCTGCCTGGTGAGGTTGGCGTACCATCAATTTCTTCAAAGCACACAGCAGAGACCTCTGCTGCAGCTCTGAAGAGACTGCAAACCTGCAGGTAAATCAAAATAATGACTAAATAAAACAGTGGCACAAAAATAGCAGCTGGCCTTTTTTTTTTTTTAACGTACCCCTTAAACACAGATACACTGTGATGAAAAGAATGCTATTATTTTTGCAAAGGCAAGCACTCAAAGTTTAAGCAGCATTAATATCACTGACACACAGGCAATGATGATACAGTCTTTCAAGACATGACCACGAACCACCTAGAAACCACTGTTAGTCCTCAGGACAAACCTATCCTGGGAGTGAAACACCTGCTTATAGAAGAAAGGGAGTTAATGTTCGTAACAAGCTCTTTGGGCCTTGTTCCTGAAGGCTCTACTTCATTCCTCTCGGTCCACAGCTCAGCTGGGCTTCTTGCAGCAGTCGCAGTGCTATCCCACGTGGGTCCCAGGCACAGCCTTCCCAGAGTGTCAGTGCCATGAGAAGCACAGTGTTGGTCCGGGAGGCCCCTGCCGCGGTGACGCCGTGCTACAGGCTCTGATAGCTGGAGCTGTAGCTGATAGAAAAGCTATTTTATTAGGCAGTATCTGAGCAAAAGATGCAGCAGAAGTCGTTACCTTCTACTCATCTCCAAATCTCTGTGCCTCATTGCTTGTGAATTCCTAACTTCTAGGGACCCTGCTGTATTTACAGAACAGCATTTAGTGACAAAGCTGGTAGAGAAACCAAGGGATGGGTAAAGGCAAGCACCCTGAGAAATCCTGCCTTTGTCACTAAATTGTCATCTGAACCTTACTTAAATCATCTAAATCTTGATATATGGCATTCTTTACCTAATGGTCTCCTCCCTTCCCCTGTTTTGTGTTACACTGAATTTGGTTTAACAGTGAATTCAAATAAAATGGGGATCCATATCAGCTGTTAAAAAAAGAGGAACAAAGTCCCTATAACATTATGCTACACATACCCCCTGAAAAGAGCTTGTAAGTAAAATCAATACTCAAATCGTTTGAAACCTTAGCACAAAAAAAATCACACAGCACAGGTGGGGAATATCAAGATCCTGGAAGAGAGGAAAAACAGCATCAGGAATTGAAGCAGGAAAGGACTGGGAGACAAGGATCCTAGGACTCGACTTCCCCTAGTGCTGCTCATAGTCATGTAACAGCATATTACTGCTGAATTGCATGGCCTTTTTTGTTCTCCTTTCCTAGGAAGGTATCTTCAGGGAAAGAACAGGCAAAGAGCACTGGAAGTGTCCTGTGTGGAACAAAGCATCTCAACTTTGCTGAAGATATCAAAGGAATTTTAAAATAAAAGAAAACTGAGCATTGTCTCTGTCAAAACTTAACAAGGAAGATAATGAACTTAACAACTTTGTATTACTTTCTGATTTTCTAAAGCATCCCAAAAATCCCACTTACTTACTGGGGTTTTCCAAAGAGTCAAGGCAGGCAGGTGCCTGCTTTTCCCCTAACAGAGATAAGTAGTAATTCCTCAGCTGTGCTGGCAACCACTTTTCTTTTTTAAGGAGGGGAGGGCAGGGGCAGAGCACTGAACATCCCATCCAGAATAAAGCCTCAGAAATCCTATGCCACAAACATTTCACATGAAGAAAATGCCATTCTGATGCTTTTTTTTTTTTTTTAAGTTTCAGACACAACCAAGGGAACAGCCAAGAGGCCTCACATTCTCCATCTCTGGTTTCTGGCTTACCAGCTGCCCAAAGAACAAAATTATTCTGTTTTTGTTGGAGGATTTGGTGAAAACTTCAAGTTCCTGTGGAACATTTCGAGTCCACAAATCAGTGTTTCCCCGAATAAAGCTTTCTGTCAGAATATACCCTGTCAGCTGTAGACCCCTCACTTACATCTGTTTTCAAGATTAGCAGACTGCAGCTTTTCCCACCTGTTCTTTATTCAATCAGGATACAAGTTTCCCCTTTTTCAGGTCCTTGTCTCTGAAAGATGCATTGCAAAAGAAGGAAACCGTCTCTCTTAAGTAAAATGCAAACAAAACAAATCAATAAAATAAGCTTTTTGTACTCTTCAGCTCATCATAAGATCAGAAATGCACTTCTGAGGTGAAAAGGATTACCAAAGTAATACTTCTTAAAAACCTAACAGGAAAAGCTTCCTATAGGTGATCATAATTCCAAATGTATTTAAGCTATTTATAAGCATTTTAAGTTTAGAAGATCCATTCTTATCTACCTATGCACTGAAAGAGAATGGAGTTCTCCAGAGATGAAGCTTGTGATTTAAACACTGCATGGAAACGCAAATCCAACCAAAACACAAATGAAGGTGTGCAGGCAACCTCGATGCCATTGTTTCTTAATTTTGAATTCCTGAAAATGCCAGACTACTGACCTCAGGCATCAGTGGTAAAGCACAGGATGTGGATACATTATGTGCATTTTACGTACACAGCACCATCTTGCCTGGCCATACACCTACCCATATCTGGACATGTTCACCAAAAGGAAGCTGAGATTTACAGGGGAAAAAAAGACTCAGAAGATTCAAACATAATGTGACAACATTTTCAGATAAGGTGCAGATGCTGATGCGTTGCCAAAAACAGTACCTACAGCATCTACAACAGGGTCTGGCACTACTACAGAAGGAAGATCAGTATCTCTTTGCTCACCGCTAACAATGCCTGCCATACCTGAGGGTTGGTTCAGCACTACTCAGTTCACACACCCATGGATTTTCAAAGTAATCACATGGTGTTTTATCTCCAGCCTTGTTCATCAATTCAACTTATTCCTCCTGAAGCATCTGAAAGTTTTCCACATCTCCACAGAGCTCAAGGAAGCCATTCTTTAAGTTAGTAATTTTTCACCGGCTATGAAATTTACTTGCTCCTGGGCCTTTTCAGTTATAATGCTGTTTAGGGGGTTGGGTGGGAATGCATGGGGGTGGTATTATTAAAGAAATCTTTGCCCGTATTTGTTTTCAAGAACTGTTAAATCAAATAAACAACAAAAAAAGGAACAAAAAAATGTTAACAACAACAATCAGTACCTAGCTTTTGTTGCAAGATTCCCAAAGGGGAACACAGCATCCCTTAACTCAGGAAAAAAATGCGATATGACATTATACTAATAGACACATGATAATCCAGTAAGTTTGTGGAGCAAACCCCAGAAGCTTACAGTATTGTGAAACAGGTAATCAAGCACAGAGTACCAATGAAGGAGGAACAGATACCAAGCTATATTAAAATCATTAGATTAAACACACAGCTACTGAGCTTTCCTGAAATATATTTGCTGTAAAGTAAAAGATGTATTTGTTTATACCCAGAAATAGGTCAAATCCGTGCCCTTACCAAGCTTTTCAAAACATCTCATTGCACTGTACCGCATCAGGTTTTTTAAACAGACCCACACCCTTACTTTCAGTCTTCAACAGTCACTGCTGTCCTTTAATTAAAATGCATTCTCCCAGGTCTGTTGACAAGAAATCCATCTTACTGCTGCCATTTATTGTCACTGATGAGTCCTTCGCATTTGGAGGTGAAAAGGGTCAAATGTATATTGTGATTCCCCGACTGAAGCAGCTGAGGGTAGCCTTTTCATTTGCAAAGGGGACTTCTGCACCAGGTCAGAAGGAAGGACCGTGCTCCATAAAGGCTCTGCTGCCCCAAATTGGCAAGACAATTCCTAACCTCTCAACCCCATGAGCCTCCCTGGCTGTCAGCACTCTTCTTCCTTGCATCTCCTCCCAACCTCTACACAAAACCAGAGGATGCATGCCTGCAGAGAGGTTCATCCTTAAAAAGTTGCTTGTGTTCTGGCAATCCCAAACCCTACACAAACCTGTCAAGGGCTTGATACTCGTGTCTTTCTCCATCAGTAGTCAAGGAACTAGCCACACAACAAATACATACATTGCTACTGTAGAGCACAGGCTACAACCATAACACATAGAATTTCAAGGACTCCATATATTTGGAGGAAAGGAGACAGATTAATCCTATCCCTAAACTTCTGCCTCCATAGCACAGCTGGAAAGCAAGCAAAATTCAGAAACCCATACCTGCAAGCACACACAAAAACCAGTTTAACAAGGTAAATGAAGCTGTGCACTGTAAGCAATGGCAAGTCTGAAGAAGGCTGATGCAGCAAAACTCTCTGTCGACCCTGACTCAGCAAAGCACTTATCCACAGGCTTGCTTTGTAGCACCTTCTTAAACTTAGCACTTTCCAGAACCAAAGCTGACTGCCAGCAGCACATCCTTGCTGGGCAAATTGTGAAAAGCACTTAGATTTCACTGGGTCTAACGCCCACAGCATAGCTATGGTGAGGCTAGAGGAGCAGCAGGGCAAAGGAAAGAAACTGAGCCGAGTACAACACAGAAAAAAAGGGCAGGGAAGAATATAACCAAAATGATATTTTGACTTTAACAACAGAAGACCAAGTTGGATGCAGCCTGTTATGAAATAAATTGCTCTACAGATGTTAGGAATCACACATTTCTGAGAAAAGAGAGGAAAACAACCCTTCGTCCTTGAATATTTAAATTGAAGGAAACGGATTTGAAAAAGAAACCACCTTCTCCCGGGAACCAGACTACACTACAGGCTGCACCCTACTAGCTTTTGGCAGCCGTCAGGAGCAATTTCCATCATTTTCCTTGGCATTACTCACTTATCACTTGGAATGCCTTAAAATGTTCCTAAACCAGTATGAACTTTCACAAACAGTTAAAAACAACAGAAAGAAGTTTATAGTCCTTGTTGGCTTTGGCACTGGAGCTGTCAGAAACCACAGTGTGAAGAGCATTAAATATCCTGATTTATATTCCAATTGAATCAAGATAACATCTATGTACAGAACACAATGTACCCTTCAGATTCACTACAGCTGTCAGATTCATTTTGTGGTGATATCCAATCCCTAGATGAGGCAGAGAGGTATGTAGGACACTGAGCAAGTAAATGTCCGTGATTTTGGTTTGCTTTTTGATCAGGCTGCTATACACAGTATTCCAACCAGAAGCCACCCAGAAAACAGACGACTTTTTTTTTTTTTTTAAGGTCCATTCCTTGCAGATGTATTGCCAAAAAACAAATAAATTATGAAGTTAGATGTACTTTGGAGAGCGATAGCAGAGGAGGTGCAGTAGAGAGTTTGGATGTCTTCACAGTATCTCTGTCCACCCATGCCTCCCTTCTTAATGTGATTGTGCAGTGATCACTGTCCTTTCATGCCTCGAGATGGCATGTATAATAGGGGAAAAGAACACTGACCTGTGATATGAGGATAAAGATTACTGGCAGCTGTAAAGAGCTAAATGAGAAAGAAATGGGAACTGCAGAAAAACAGGTTTTTTCCCCTTGGGGAAAAAAATAATAAAAAAAATCAATTTTGCAAGTTAGGTGTCTAAGTGTAAACCCCTCATTGCCCAAACTTTCAAAGATGTGTACCTGCAAGACTTGGAGACCTGAGTAAGGTCAAGGTTGTCTTTCTTAATTCAAATGTGTTAAGAGTGCAGAAATGCTTGTTTTGAGGGCTGGGTTGCCTCATGAAAATCACTAGGATGGCAATATTGCTCCCTACTACACTGAGGCTGCAAACAGGACACAATACGAAGCAACAGGGCTGGTGCAGTAGAGATCAAGGCATAACGTGCTGTAAGCAAACATTTCAACTCGATGTGATGAGTAGAGTTTCCATGGGACAAGGGGCCACTCTCACCAGTCAGGACCATTGAGTCATTTAGGTTGGAAAAGACCCTTAAGCTCATCAAGCTCAACCATTAACCTAACACTACCAAGTCCACCACTAAACCATGTCCCTAAGCGCCACGTCTACATGAGGGTCCCATAGAGACCCAGTGTCAATCACTGTTCATTTCACAACAGATTCAAGTTACAAAAGGCATCAATTCTTTGATAAAAGACAGCGTGTTAGATTTGAAACTCTTCCTTTCCCACTCAGTTATTATGATTCTTGTATTGATGGGGGGATTATTTTTTTTAAGCCACATCAATATTTGTCACAGCACCTGGGAAAACAGGTTTACATCAAATTATTTCCTACCCATTGTTGCTCCTCTGGTTGTCTGTAGGTTCCATTATGATGTTTCCATTTGAGTCAGCTCATCTGGAAGGGAAAAAACAGATACTCAACATCTCTTTTGCAAAAGAAGAGCATGTTCTACTCAGTAGATGCCACCCAAGCTTTGCTTCAACAGTCACAAAGACCAACGCAGGAACATTCTTCCTTGGAGTCAGCAGAGGGGAAATAAAGGACAGTCAAATAAGCAAACATGAAAAATCTTCAGTTTCCAAAGTAGCAAGACATTACAGCGTAGTGATGTCTAGAATGTTTGTTACAGTGAACAAAAAATGAAATCTAAATGTTTATTTTGTTGGTCTATGTGTGTCTGTGCACGCACTCTGCATTTAGGTTTGTATGTGTGTTACATTCAAAATCTCCATTTTAAATTCACTCTCCAAAATAATTTTGCACTGCAAAATTAAAAGATACACGATACTCACCCCCAGCACTCTCCCACAGATATTTTCAGAGTTGTGTGAATCCCTCAATTCTCCCTAGCAGTCTAAATCATTCAGGATGACGGTGTGAAATACTACACAACAGGAAGGTTAGATGTAACCTCAAGAATGGATTGCTTAGCCAAGGCAGCAAATTATTTGAATTTTTACTGCTCGCTAGGGTGACAGGTTTCTCCACAATCTTCAATACTGATAGGCTGAGGCACAATCAAACACACAGTTCAAGAAACTGAGTTCTGGAAAAGCTTGTAAATGCTGGGAATGCTCCTGTAAACACTTCTGTTGGTTTCAAAGGACCAGTTAGAGCCACAAACACTCATTACTATATCATAATGAGAATTTGCAGAAATTGTCCTTAACTGCCTAAGAACGACAAAATACATTTAGTAATCATCCGTCTGGAACAGCAAGGCAGCAGGAGCTGCCATGTGACATTGGCTCTCAAGGCAGGTTTTTCAAAGGACTAGCAGCTACCTAAGCCAGCATTCATGCCAATCTCTGCTGAGCTCTTCAGCATTCAAAACAGGGAGCTAAACTGCAGCTGGGTGAGTACTTGCCTAAAGCAGGGAGACTGGGTCAAGACCTCCAGGGACGTGCCACACATAGAGCCTGGGATGTCTGACTTGCAGTCACTGCAGTGCTCCTAAACGTATGTGATCCAAACACATGGGTCATATGTAGCTAAGAATGGGAGAACAATATATCTATTTTCCCCTTCCCCCATCAGTGACACTGCACTTCAGGTCAGCTCTTAAAGAGAACTACAGGCTTGGCCAAGAGCACAACAAACCAGGCTATTGCTAGAGGCTCCAGGATATTCGGTTCAATTTTAAGAATAAATATACCATTAGGGCACTCCCTTGAGAGAACCAAATAGCCCTCTGATGAAAGGAAACTCTTGTGGAAAGAGGAAGGAGAGAAGAGAAAAAACAACCATTAAAAATACAGCTATACATTAAAAGGTAAAAATTCAAAGCAGCGGCATTCAGGAAGCAAGGAGGAAACAGAAGGGGAAGGATGTTGCAGCAATTACTGCAAGAGAGAGCCCCTCATGTCACTGTAACGGCAGTTCCATCTAGCAGGGCCCTCAGAGACAACTACGTTTCAGCCACTACGTAACTAGTGCCATTTTGGCTGATCACGGAAAAAAAAAAATTATGAAATTTTCCCCCTTGCTTACGCCCAGACAAAAGAGATGAACTTGAAGCATACTCTCACACAAAGCTCTTCGCTCGCTCTATGTCCAACATCTATTTCTCACCATTCCTTGTCTGCCCCAAACTTGTCTTTAGTTCATGGTAGTGTGGACAAAGCAAAGCGTGTGCAGAACTGATGGCAACAAAACAGTTTTCACGATGCCTGCCACATGGGTACCCAGTGCAGCTAAGAGGTGATCTACAAGGACTTGTAAAGAAAAGAAACGTGCCTGGAAACATAAAGACACAGTAAGCAAGCCTAGATTAAGTAAAGTGCAGTATCACCTCAGCAGAGGCAAAAGCAAAAAAACTCCAACAGGAAGAAATATGACTGAAAATGTTTACATTTCAATTTGTGACATTCATTTGCAGCACCTCACATTCCTGAGGTAGCAAATGATTTCTGGCTGGGGGGGGGCAGGCTACAGTAGCCTTATGTGAACCCTTGTGAACCCACTTAGAGCAACTGATAATAAACAGGAGCACAGATGCTTTGATGATTACATGAAGCAGCTGACCTATAGGTCATAATTTTAATCCCAGGTAAAACACCATCAGATAACCATTCTGCAAGCCACAGAAAGACACAAGCCACTAAAGACAGGAATCCTGTCAGACACCCACCTCAACCTGCAGCTAGGAAGACTAAGTAATACACATGCATACTAAGTTTAGAGTACAGATCTGAAAGCAAACAAACCCTTAATACTTGTTCCCTCCTAAGAATCAAGAAAACCATAAACTCTTAAGGCTATTTATTTACCAGCAAAGAACAAGGTGCCCACTTAAAGGTGCCCATTTAAAAATAAACAAAGGTAGGAGAAGTAGGATGCATGTACTGGAAGAAGTCATTCCAACTTTCTTTCAACTTTTGTTTATTTAATTCTACATTATTGGTCTTCAAATGTTCAGAGAAGTTTCCACAGCCAATGCATGGACCTCACATTGTAATAATATAGGCAGGTAGAGATGCATGCACACATTTGACTTAAGAGGGTGGTGGGGAAGGCTGGCCTGTCACCAACTTATCCTTAACATGGCTATAAAGCATAGGAGTGATCAACAGTAAAATCTAGATTTCACTAAACAATCCACAAGTTTTCCAAATGCCTTGGACAGGGCCAGGTTTTCAACTGTACTGAGGCAGCATGGATTTGCGGTGGCGTGGGCACTATTAATCTGACATATCTGACATATTTCAATGAGTTACAAATGCTTTTGCTTTTATTTTCTGCAACTAAGCTATGTTTATAAACACAAGCTTTCCTCTCTGATGTCAATTAGCCTAGCTGGTTAATCTCTTGTCTTGTTCTAAAAGCAACTGTTCCATTATTAACAGTGCTTTTTGCTCAAAAAGCTTAAAATAGTTCCTTCCTTAACTAATTTTCAGTGATGCGTGTTGTTTCTCACCCTGCAGCTCCCCCCACCCTATCCCCCCCCCAGTGTTTCAGGGACTCCAGGATGTCAAGGTTTTCCCTCCAAGTCAGTCAGGAAGCACCCTTGCAAGAAACTGGTGGAAATCACTTTTTAGAAATGAAAAATGCTAACCATTTTTGTAAAGCTTGTTTCTTCAGTATTTTGTTTGTTTGTTTCATTATTCAAGAATTTCAGATTGAAAATAGAAATTAATGCCTATGTGTATTTATACAAGCTGCTAACTTGTCCTCCAAAGATGTCGCCACTAACAGTTGTGCAAAAATGAGGCAATGAAGAAAGAGACAGACTGAGTTTGCTGTATGGGAAAAGGTCACATTGTCACTATTTGCTTTACTGAAGTCTTAGAAATAGCAATTCTGACACTACTTAGGATACATCGTAACTCTTAAATGAGAAAGAGGAAAGGTTAGCACTACACATCAGAACATATGCAAAAATACTATTACTAACCCCTGATGGCACCTGGAGGATGAAACAAAATCACTCTGCCTCTGTGGCCACATCACAGGAGGAGACAGTGCACCGCCTCCAGATCATGAGGTGCAGCTCATAATCCACCTGCACTGAACCCTAGTGAGCCAAACTCTTTTACACATTTGGGCACAGAATGATCAAGAGATTAGATAAAGCTGAGGAAGTGCTGGGGGAAGAAACCATCCATATCTGCCCCTAACCCCAGGTGAGCCAACAGTGCTTCCTAATCCATGGGGCTGAGGGCAGTTGGGGAGCAAGTGCCAACACCTGAGCTGCATACCACAGCAAAACAGCCATCAGAAACTCAAGACCAAGCAGCTCCTGTTCTAAAGACTCTCCCCAAAGCCATGAAAAAACAAGATATTCAGAAGCTTCTAAAATTCCCCATCACAACCTAACCTATAAGACTGCTTTGTGAGTGGCTAGATCACTAGCATTAAATCCCGTCTTTTTAACAAAAACCATACCAGTACTGCCTTTAAAAAAGAAGCCCACCTAAATTAAAGACAAAATCCAACAAGGAGGTAGATCAAGCATACCTTGTGTGTCTTCAACAGGTAAGACAGACATGGATTTAAGGATTTAGCTGTGAAAGGTAATTTTGTGTACAGAGAGGTGACAGAAATGCTCATAAACTGACTCTGCAGGAGCTCAGACTTTTATGAAAGGAAGGCAATGTAGTTCTGCAAGCTGCAAAACTTACAAATGCATTGCAAAGCTTGTGGATGCAGGTGGACTTCCTAGCTGAACATTGGGTTAAGTTTGCCACCAATAAGTAATTTTCTACCAATCTACCAGAAAAGGTATTCAAATTTAATGTTATTTTGTATTTCCCATCAAACTGTCTGGAAGCCAATAAAACATATATATAGTACATATAAGCCTACAACTTACTAATAATGAAAAGCCAGGTGAGAGGAACATGTGCCTACCTGATAATCTAAAATAGATTTGAACACTGCAACTAATATTCATGAACAGAAAAAAACCCAACTGTTAGAGCTGAGTCTGGAAAGCTCCAACTCCGTATCCCAGAAATTTCAAAAAGTGTTACTATGAAGTGTTACTATGAAGTAGTAGGAGTCATTTGTTTCAGTGGCTTTACCCACAGATAGGCTACTTGCAGCTGTCAGTTTTCTATTGCTGCCAATTATTCCTTTCTATTTCACATTTATCCCAAAAGGAAGTGTGAGGGTAGTTGTTGGTAAAGCAGCTGAACTCTGCATAATCACTGTTTCTCATTTTTAAAAAGCTACTGTCATAGACAGCCACAGCATACAACGGAGGTGAAAGCAGGCACCCACGTAGCCCTTATCTGAATTTTTACAAGTCTCTTAAAGTGCTGTATTTGCCAAAACTAAATTCTATATCCCTTAGGTGGACATATCTGCATTCCTCTTCTTTCTGCCTTTCTCCATTGAGCCACGGGCAGCTGTTTGCTGCTCTGGTGGAACATGGGAGCTGCTTGGAAAGTTAAACCTTATGTACCGGTTTCAAGAGTTTCCCTTCCCGTTGGCACTGTTATTACTAATATGGATATGATATTATCATGGGCAAAACTTGATGTATTTGCATCCATAAAATTATTTGAAGGGACACCTCAATGTACAGTCGCAGAAGATTTTGGATTACTACAACTAAAATAATATTAATAATAATAGAATAAATAGTTTTGAGTTCGCTTCTCCAGGGAGCATTTTTTCCACGTATGGTTTACCATCTTCTCACACCTTTACCAGAGTGCTACAGCTCGACTGTAAAACCGACTAATACCCATGCCCGAGCGAGAGCCGTGGTGTTACTCACCTGTGTAAAAATACCCAGGATAAGCTCCTTGCCCAAGCAGATCCCACACTAATAACATTCCACTTAACACAGCGGG
>VUYV01000168.1:1434831-1489227 GCA_008711295.1 Anarhynchus alexandrinus
ACCCCCAACACACACACACACACCCCCCACCGCCCTTCCAGGGAGCGACGCCGCAACTCTCAGCCGCTCATCACCGCCCCGCGGTACCGCGCAGCGCCGCAACGCTCCTCGGGACGCCGCCGGCGGTTGGAAACGGCCCCGACCCCCGCCGGGACACCGCTCGAGCAGCCGCGCGACGGCCCCATCCAAAAAGAAAAAAAAAAAAAAACAAAACCAACCAACCAAACAAAAAAAACACCCACAAAAACGGCGGGGGTGGGGGAGCACCGTCTTGCCGCCCCGGCTGCCTGCCTCCCCTCCTTACCCGCGGATAGTCCCCGGTAGCGGCCGGCGAGGGAAGCGCAAATCCCGCCCGCCCAGCTCACCTCAGCGCCGCCGCCCGGTCCGCCCTCCCCGACCTGTTGAGCGGAGCCCCCGGCGCCGCCCCTGCCAGCGCCGCAAGGTGAGGTGAGCAGATCCGACCCGCCCCGCCCCGCCCCGCCGAGGGGCTCCGATCGCGCCCGAAGGGTTCCGGAAACACCCGAAGGCGGCGGCGCTCGGCCCCGCTGTCCGCCGGCCCGGCCGGGCCCTGCCGCAGCGAGCGATTTCGGGCGGCCCCACCGCCCCCGCCTGGCGTCTCGGTGACATCTGGATGGAGAACGGATGCGAAGAACGACTCGAGATCCAGGGGAACGGCAGGGGCGAAACCCCAAAATGACTGTGCTGAAATAAACGTCCCGACTTCTACAGCTGTTCGGGGCTCGCAAAGGCAAAATGTCACAAATTGCTCCGCGGGTCTGGCAAAAGGCAAGGCGAGAGCACCATTCCAGGGGACATTACGCAGGAAGAAACCCTGCTTCTGCCAGAACTAGCAACGTTACCTTTTCCTTCAGCTCGTGAATCAATGTTTCTAATTTGACACTAACCTGACACACAAAAAAATAATGTTTATTTTCTGAAGGGAAATGGATACAGGCTGATTTCCTTGCCTCGAGGAATGCGACCGACGCAGTATCTCTCATAACAGCTTTGCAGCCCCCGTGGCGGGTAGTCATCTCCCAGGGAGCACCTTTGCAGGCTGAACCCTCTGGCAGTGCCAGTTTCACCCAACGCGCAGGGAGCTCTGCACTTCACCGGGACTCCAAATTAGCTTCCAACCCACGGAAGTTGATGGTACCTGCTTAAGGGCATTGCTTAGTAATAGTACAGCGGAGCTGCTGGAGGTCTTATCGCAGAAGAGGGTGCAAAGAGTTCACTTTCCACAGATCTAATTGTCTTTTCTCAACGATCTCTTTCTCAGCAGTGTCACCTTTTGGCAGCACAAAGGCCAGAAAGAAGTGTGCTTTCCACTGCCAGTATCATCCCCCTTTACTACACTATTAACGGGCTATAAAACAAAAGCTATTGCTCAGAAAGGTGTTACCTAGCTAAGAAATAAACCAAGAGGGAAGGGGAGAACGTGCTGTCCTCCCTGGGATGAGAGGTGTACTTGGTGCGAGGGAAATGAAGGGCCCCTTGGCATTGCTCTTCCATGTCATTGTAGGGTCAGGCAACAGGGGCTGCTGTGGGCATGCCCAGATCCTCCTCTGCCTCAAGGACTACCTAATACCTACATCAAAGGTTCAGGCATGCCAACCTTACCTAAACAAACTCTTTCCAATTAGCTAGTAAATTTTCATACGCACCAGCAAGATACAATGAAGTTACATTATCAAAGATATGCTTTCCTATCATCACACAAGTATGTGTGCAAGACTTGTAAGTTCTTGTCTTGTATTCCTGCTCAAACTCCAGAAGCAAATGAGGAGGATCTTATCTTCAAATACATTGTGCGTTCCTAAGGAGTTCATCAGTGTAGGAGCCAAAACAGAAGCAACAGAAACACTTGGGAGAGCTGACTGACTGAGAAGCCTCTTGGCCATAAATATTCTCTTACCATCTTCCTTTTTTTTTTTTTTAACAAGCAAAGAAACATTTAACCACATGACTCATATCAGACTATGAGAGAACTCTCTCAACACACACATATGCAGGCGGAGAGGTGTTCATAAAAGCTGAGCCAGATCCTGCAGATAGATCTTCAGATGTATACACTTCCTGCACACAGAAGATAAACCTCACCAGAGAAACCACTTCCACAATACCCTGCTTCACACAGCTTCCTGTAGGGCCTCTTGATTTACGGAACAGGTCAAGCCAATAAATAAAGAGTATGTGAAATTTATCTCATCATGGAGCCTGCAGTAAATCTACCTCAGGCAGGAAAACACTAGATGAAGGCACTGACCAGTGCCTAGGCATTTGTCTCCTACAGTCAAATAATTATGAGCAAATAGCAACTTTCAGGACATACAACAGCAAAACACCACCATGAGGTCTTACAGTTAGGAAGACACCACCTAACACCACCTTTGTTTCAGTAGAGAAATACTTCTTTAGCTTATTTAGTTAAAATGTGAATTTAGTGTTAGTCGGTGTCTCAGAGCTGCTTTTTCCAACTTTATTTGAATACTGATTGTATAAGACTCTCTCAAGTCTTCATTTTAAGTTCAAATTTGAGGTGTCAGCAAGTTGTCTAACAGGACTGTTAGACAGGCGCATGATTTTGGGAACACATTTTAACTGTCCTAACTGTCAGGCTTAAGGTAAGAAGGAGGAAGGACAGGTGCCTTCCACATAGTAACACTTTGAAGTGCCTTCTATTTCTAAGAGTTTTACAGAAATATGGCGATGTGCGTGCAATGTCTGAATGCTGGTTTGCTGTGCCTAATACACTGCAACTGCTGCATCAGCTCATGCCAATCCTCTGTCTGATCTTGTTTCAGTTGCTTGCTGGGGGCAGCTGATTCAGAGGAAACTTCAAGAAATCCTCAAAAAGCTATTTTTAATATCAACAACTGCCCAAGTGGTAGTGCTAATTCCTAACCACGCGCTACCCCTCGGTCTCTGCTGTGATACACTTCTGCTTCACTGGGTGTTGAACTTGGCCGACCTTGCTCGCACCAGCCAGACAACTCTACAGGGAAAGACACTTCCAAGTTGGCAACCCAGGTTAAAGGGGCAGTTTTATGGTGGAGGTGGGTTCTTGCTGCCAAAAGTCACACCTCTGGAAGTCTTTTTTGTCTATCCTTCCCCTAACAGAGAAATATCACGCACATGACACAGAATTTGTACTTGGCCAGGCCACTCACTACACAGCAGAGACCTAGGACTACAGCACAAATCGCTACAGAGCACTCAAACAAGTAGGGCTGTCCTACTCCTCAGAGAGACTTACGTTTAAAGCTGAATCAGCAGCAAGCCCCTCTGGAACCTTACCCTCTCCACCTGAAATTAATTCGACACACTGCAGGCTGGTTAATAATAATAATAATAATAATAATAATAACAAATCATCCGTAAAAAAGGCCTTACGTGCAATTTGCATGGTGAGGCGGCTTATTGCAGAGAAAACAATTCACAGCATCCAACTCACAGGGCAAAGTAGTGAGAATCTGAAGTTAAAGCTGCAGTAGCATTTTTCTCTCCTAAAAAGGAAATAAGAGAAATCCAGGACTGCTGGAAGAACAGCAAAGAGTCAGCAGGTTCAGTGTCCTTTATCATCTGTATTGTATGCACAGAGATCCAGGCCAACGATGCTGTCTGTGTTTTCTGTGAGTGACAACGAAGGGACAGTAATGCAAAGCTAAGCCTGCAAGCATTCCCCAAGCTGCCTGCAAAAGGAATATTCAAGAGGATGGATACAGCTGAACTTGTGGATCTTACATTTACAACTTCTGAAATTTTCCAGAAGTTAATGCTGAACTGTTCTGGGGACGGGTCACAATGTTACCATATTTCTAAGAAACACAATTCAAAATTTAAGTAGGCAAGTAGACCAAACCCAGAGTTTATGATTGGTTTTGAGGCCTTAATTTTCAAGTGAGCTGCACGATTCTGATAGGCAGGTGGATGATGGAATGACTTTTAAGGGGGTTACTGATAAAACAGTGCTTCACATGGCACAATGGGGTAATGAAACCTTTTCAAGCCCTTGTATTCCCCAGTCCTTTTCCACTTCTCATGACATCAAATTTCTTCCTTTTGTGTATTCTCTACAAGAACGGAAACCAAGAAACCCAAGTTCCTTCATCCTGCTAGCTTTCATCCCTGCAGGCAGCAGCTTTGGTATCATACCCACTATACTGCCCACAGCAATAAACCCTGTGATAATACAAGCCAAGGTAATGGACAGCTGTAGATGGTCTTTCCTGAAGATTCATACCAGATTGTCCATATACAGAGTGTTTGACACTGAACTTGCAGGTGCTGCCCTGGCTGCACAGATATCTTCTGGTTTCCTGTTGATCTACGCTGATGGAAGGGAGAGGAGACTTAACTGCCTGCCCTTTTTTCCCCTCTTTCAGATAAGCAGACAATTTCTTTGGAGTCCCTACTCTCTGATGCACAGATAGGCTTTCCAGACAAGGAATGCTTTAAAAAATTAGAGAAAAGACCTAATGAGAGACATGCCGCCATGCACACCTTCTAGCTCTGCCTGAAGAAACTGGTGCTACGTCCCCATGCACCCGAATATCATGAAGGCGTTGCTGGGGCAGCACTGAGCTTTGTGGGGCTGCCCCATGGGACCAGCGACCCACGGACAGGTTGGCAAGGCTGGCCCAATCCGCAAACCCAGCTGAAGCTGGGGAAACTCAGCACTTCTGAACATCAGGGCAAAGGCATGTCACAAAGGCAGTAATACAGCACAGACCTGTATGACAGAACCTCCCAACCCCCTGCCCAGAAGCTGATGAAAAGCCATTTAAAGGAACCCTTAAGTACCAGGACCAGACAGGCAGCTTCTTTTTCCGAAGGCTGCAGTCTCAGAGGGATTAAACAAAAAAAGGAAGGCGGCAAGAGATTAAATGATATGACTTGCACATTTCGTGTGGGCCTGTGCACTGACACAAATAGAAGGAGGCTGTGTTTACCAATCCAGACAGGCTAACTACTGGAACAGGTCCTTTGCAGCAAGAATTTTATATATAAATTCTTGGTTAATGGGATAAGAAAAGCAAAACAACACTGGAATTCTATAGCCAGCAAAACGCCACAGCGACCCAACTTTGAGCAGGTCTATATGATTCACAGATTCTTTACGTTTCCTCTAAGTACAGCTAATTCTTGAAAGACTTAATATGAGAAAAGGCTTCTGCACACCTTCCCCAGTAACCCCATCAGATTGTGAATGCAGTATTAAATCATCTCAGTCAAATATACACAATTAATCTAAAAAAAAAAATAAAATTAACACATCACTGATAAGGTACAAGTCATCAATTCAAAAATTTCTAATTTGCTGAACAAATCAAGGAGATGATTTGCTCACCTCTACGCTGAAAAATACTTAGCAGATGATTTTTTTTTTTTATTAGAGCCGATCCATGCAGCTCAGTTGCTCTAATTACCTGCCAGCTGCACAATCTTTTTTTATATTTGATTGCTACACTGCAACTCTAGGTCAGAAAATTTTCTGCAGAAAGAGTGAATCCTATATCAAATTCCTATTTAGGATAGCTTTTAATTGCAATAGTAACAGCACTTAAAGTCTGATCTCCTACAATGCAGCTTTGCTGGAAGAGATCTCGGTGTGTTTGGTGATTAACTGGTCTCCAGAGGGAACTCTGTCCTCATGCTCTGGAACCCAACAGGAGTGGAATGCTTTTAATGTCATAAAAATGATACCATTTAATCAAACTAACAAGAATATTCTATGTCTTTCTCTCCATGACCTGTACACACAATAAAACGGGCTGTCAGGCTTCCAGCCTTTTCCATGGGAGATAAATGTAAGATGTCTGACTCACCCAGTGCTCTCAGCTCCCTCATTTTCAGTCTCCCCACACACAACTTGACATTTTTTTGCATTTTGCTGAAAGAGCCGTAGTCATTAGATTCTTTAACCAAAACATACTGCCTGAATGATTTCATCTCAGTGCACAGTTTAACCTGTAGTTGATTATGGAGCAGTTCATCTTCAGTATACCACTTCCTACAAGAGACTTGTAGGAAGCTGAGCGGCGCTGAATTCAGAAGCAAAACTGCACAACCATTTCCAGCTTGAAAGCCCAAGGGACCTTTTTGCTGCCTGTACTGATCAGAGACATGATAACTATTGCCCAGCCTCTTTCAACCTAACCCAGTTTCCCAGCCTGAACTTCTACAGTCACTGGAAATAAAACCAGAGGTTTAACTTTTCTTCACATTTTTTTTAGTTTTGTTATAAAATTTTCTACATCCTCAGCTTTAAATGTGCAATTTTGTTTTAAAGGATGTAAGCTCCTGTGTCCCATTTTCCCATGTTTAATGGTGGAGTTACAATAATTAAGAGCTATTTCCTTGTGCCCTTGCAGTATTAAAAAAAAAAAATAAATCCACATTTACTTCTTTGTAAATGAACTCGCGAACACGCTTGCCATTTCTGTTATCACCAGTCATTGCACACTCATGCTGAATGGTATCTCCCCTTCACACAGTCCTAAGGAATCACTGAAGAGAAATAATGCACCGTTTATGCACCAGTAAGATGTCCGCGCTGTACCAGCCACCAAATTGCAGTGTGTGATTTTCATTTTTTGAGCAGCAAATCTTGCTCTTACACAAAAAACTGGCAGGTGGAAGTAATACTTCCATCTACAGTACTTCTTTTCCTCCACTAGCAACATAAACACTATGAACTCTATGCTTTTATGAACTGTTTGCATCTTGTTTAATAATCATAATAGAAAACCCACCATGTGTCAAGAACCAGGTTTAATGTACCAAAACAAACGCTGTTTCTGTGATCTGCAGATTTCTCTTCACCTTTTAAGTGAGCCAGACTGTTTACTCTAACTTACTACCTGCACTCAGCTTACTATTGCAATTAACACTGCATATATTCAAAGTAAAAGGCTCATTTCTCCTAGCTGTGTGGGTTAGCAAAGATTTCATGCGATGACTTCAAGTTACATAGCCCTAATGCATCACCAGTTCTGTTTTGCATGTTTTTCACACACTGGTCTGTAGCACAACTACTTTTTGCCCACAACCTCTTCTGTGGTCCAGAAGATTCCAGCTACACCCCAGGCACTATATTGTCTAAATAATGAGTCCTTTACAATCATTAAACCATTAGTGTTTTCTGATTCTTTCAAATAAAAATTAAACAAAGACTTTAATTTACCATAGCTATAGTTTCCAAGTGAAAACGGACAGCAGGCATCTGGGGAAAAAACCTCACATGCAACAAGTGAAAACCAGATGCATTTTATTACTTGGAAACTGAAAGAAAAAAAAAAACTGAACTATTTTTTCCATTTACAAATATTTTTCCAAATGCTCTATGGAGGCCAATGCCAGGAAAGGACAGGGCAGCAAACGGATTTCAACTTAAGGAGCCTAAAACTCTCCTGGTACCTTTCATGCAGTTTTCCATTTTATTCTGTTCTCCCTGCTGTGACCTAAGCATTCTAGATCCAAAGGCCCTGATGCAGGCCCTCTGATTCAGGAGGTTTAGGAGAAAAACTTCTCATCGACTCTTTTAGCCTTTCATCAAGCCTAAAAGTCAGTTTTCTTTTTATGTATACAGGAAACATATGAGCAAAATTGAAGTTGGGGTTAGAAAGCTTGTTCATTCTTCTCTTGATGGTGTGCTCAGAATCAGGTAATGAAAAAAAAAAAGAGTTAAGGTAGCAGGCAGAATGGGTCTTCAAAACTAATAGGAACTCATTTTGTAGGTGGGTACTGAGGAAAGGCAGGCAGTTTACTTCAGTTTTTGCCAAATCTACAGAAGTGAATTTCATTAGGTGCAGACTGTGGAATACAATTTACACAAGAAAGAGGACATTCAGAGCAGCACAGCATTGTTCTTTATACTGCTCTATTATATTAATCACTAGGTATTAAGAGACTGTGACTCAAAAGTGTTAAGCAGCATCCAAACACGTGATAAAAGAGAGTTCAAGTAGCCTAAGACACACATAAAAGTACTCCACCAAAAACAGAACAGGAAAAACGCAGGGAGATGATATTCCCTCACCTGGACAGAAAGACGGCAATACTACTAAAACAAGAACACCAATGATGGCAGCTTTTTGCTCATGATTCCCGGTGACCCCTCACGCTCTTTGAGCATCAGAATGACAGAAGGGGAATTTTTGGCTTGCTAATGCCAGGAAGCTAGCTAGCTAAGAGTGCTGAAACATGCTCCAACATATGTAAGATATAATGGCAAATCAGATGTAAAAACCCCCACCAAACACCCAAGACCACCAAGAATAAAGGTAGATTAAACATATCTAAAAATAGAATTAATAAAAAAAAATCAATTCAGTTCTGTATTATATGAATCACAACTGCATGAGTTCTCAACGTACAAGTTCTTATTATAGAGCCTTTATTGTAGTTTTCTTAATTTTCTGTTACTTCGCTGACGTGACTAGACCTCCAGTGACTGTAACACGAGCACAGACACCAGGCCCACGTGATGAAACCTACCTTGTTTCTCAGTTTTCAGGAATCCTGAGTCCCGTCCTCAAAAAGGACATAGGTGCCTCACATTAGTGAAGGTGAATGGGAGACAGCAGTCGACCATGAGAACACACACTGAGGATCCCAATGTTCCCTGTATTAGCAAATGAGGTGACAGGAGGGGGCCTGGGACCGGAAGAATTCTGTAAGTCTCTGGACTCAGTCCCTCACCGTCACTGCTAAGACAGCAGCTGTGTTCAAAGAATACTTAAATCAACAGTGGCACTTGGGGAGACATAACAGTACCCAAGATATTAATGAAGACAAATCAACCACCTCCGATCCCTGCAGTGTGAGGGTCTCTTGTGTACATAAATAATTTAGTTTCCCCAAATCTTTTCCAGGAGCCTTCAAGCTCCTGAAAAAAGAGCCAGAAAGATAACAGAAAATATATGTAGGAAAATTCTTTCTGTTCTCAGAGTTTAACAATGCAACAAAATAGTCTTAAGTACTGTTAGTGATTCTAAGATCTGAGTTACAGCTCTATGTCTCAGGCTCTGCTTTATGTTAATTTGCATATGAACTGATTTGGTTTGGACTAATTTTTACTGTTATATGGGCCTTACTAAGGACCTTTCTGCCAAGAAAATACCTATGGAGAAGATGAGCCTCAAAGCTGCATCATCTAGAACGGCTGCAAGTTCAGAAGATACTGAAAATTTTCTTCAGAGAATGTGAAGACTCCCCATATTTAATGTTTTCATTTCTAGAAGATGTATTCTTTCTGTTCTACTGGAAATTCAGACACGACCCCATGGAACAAGCTTTGCAAGAACTGGGAAAGCATCCAACTGCTCGTCAAGACATCCCCAAGAGACATGTTGTCACATTCATTGCAGAGACCCGTAACCATTGTGAAAGGCCTGATATCACCAAAAGAAGGTATCGGTTGCTTTCTGAAGCTGCACAGGACCTTTCTGATTAGGAGCTTATGCTTTCAAAGATGTACCTTCAAATTTGGTTGACTTGAAGAGACTCTGCTATATTGGCCCCTCAGACCTGTGACAATGACACTGACTGCAGCCTTGGTATAGTCACTTGGCATGTGTAAAATGTGGTTACTAACAATTAGCTCCAGTGGTGTCTTCAGAAACAGGACTAATTACTCAATGTTAAAGTAAAACATGTTGTAAATTGAAACGTAGCAAAACAGAGCTCCTGCAGGGCTTTCCATCAGAAAATCTCAGCATGTTACCAACAAAAATGTGTATTCTAATACTTGAGCCTCTTTATGTGTTTTTGTGAACATAAAAAGAAAGTTTATTTGCGACATTATGCTGTAAATTGGAATCTGATTGTACTTCAACATTTTTGGCAAAAGCTCGTCATTAAACTCAGACTGAAAAATATGCCAGTAGAAGAGTTTCTCTTAATATACGCAATAATTATTTATGCAGAAGATGGCAAAGGAAAGGGTAGGAGGAAAAATTCTTGTGCTTCCTCTATCCTTTTTTCCTTTTGAGACCTCCTGTTCTGGTGAAACAGATCATCAAAAAACAAACAAACAAACAAACAACAAAAAAAACCCTCATCAAAATTACATTTGCAGTAGATAGTGCTTTCCTTAATCATACCATGAACAATAGAAGTTTCCAATCCTGGGAAATAAAAAAAAATAAAATGTATTATTGGGAATCACCACCTCCTTTTCATGGAAGAATCCTAAACTTACAGTTTATATTCAGCATACTGTATATGCTTGCTTGCTGTATATAGAAGGGCAATGAATCTGCTGAGGGGTCTGGAGCACAAGTCTTATGAGCGGCAGCTGGGGGAACTGGGGTTGTTTAACCTGGAGAAAAGGAGGCTGAGGGGAGACCTTATCGCTCTCTACAGCTACCTGAAAGGAGGTTGTAGTGAGGTGGGGGTTGGTCTCTTCTCCCAAGTAACAAACGATAGGAGAAGAGGAAATGGC
Organism: Anarhynchus alexandrinus; assembly: GCA_008711295.1. Classification (NCBI taxonomy): domain Eukaryota; kingdom Metazoa; phylum Chordata; class Aves; order Charadriiformes; family Charadriidae; genus Anarhynchus; species Anarhynchus alexandrinus. The sequence continues at coordinate 1,445,279 of VUYV01000168.1, forward strand.
CTCAAGTTATTCCAGGGTAGGTTTAGATTAGATATTAGGAAAAATTTCTTCACCGAAAGGGTTATCAAACATTCATACACAGTGAGTGAGGCAAATTTATGTTCCATTGGAAGGGGAAGATTCTACTACTTTTAAAATGCTGTTTATAAAACTCCCTTCTTTCCATTCCAGCCTTTCAGCTGTGCTTCCACACTACAGCTCCTTTGGGCCTGAAGGTGAATTTTTACAAAAAAGAAACTGACTGGAATGTAATATAATCTATCTCTGCACACGTAAGATGATAAATTTCTTGGGTCGGGTGCTGATTTGTGTTTTTGCCTGGTACCAAGTACAAATCTCAACAAATTAAGTGAATGAGACAACTGGACAACATGACACAGCAAGACTGCACAATAAATTGTGCTAGGGGAGCCAGGAGATCTTGAGTGATAAGGTACCTACATGCTTCTCTTGGTTGCAATTGTTTTCTGCCCAGTTCTGTAACCTTGGAGTGCAGAAGAAGGTTATTGTATCTCTAGGAGCCTCCAATACCATGCCTGAATCCAGACAAAACAACAGAAAACTGTTCTTCAGATTGCATTATCCCTATGTGCTGTAAACCATTGTTGTGGTTTGGGCTGGACTGGCCACTGAGATGAATGACAGATGCTCTCCGCCACCTCTCTCTCCAAAGAGAGGAGGGAGAGAGAGAAAGAGCCTTATGAGTTTAGAAGAAACTAAACTACTTTAATGAAAATATTAATAAAATAATAAAAAGAAAATAATGAAATATAGATAATATATACAAAACCCTATCAAGCTCCCAGGATGACGATCAGATCACCAACAAGCATGGGGAAAGTCCCAGACTGGACTCAGTGACAGATGGGAACTGGATTCCAGATCTGGATTCAGGATCGGGATCAAAGGCAGACAGAGTCCTCCTCGGACACCGGCTGTTGAAGAAAGAGAGCTGACCCTTTGATCCCTCCGCTTGTATACTGAGCATGAGGCAGACGGGATGGAATACCCTTTTGGTCAGTTTTGGGTCACCTGTCCTGTCCGCTCCTCCCCGTAGGTGGAACCCCTCTATGCTTTTCTGCTTCTGACCCTCCAATGTGGCAAATAAAGTTAGTTGACCATAGCTGTTACAGCAATAGGTATAAGCAGGAGCTTCTCTGCATACCATGCCTTGGCATAAATTACAAATAATCAGGTCTTATTGCTCTGAGAGCGAACAGTGTCTCCACAATATGCTGTTAATTTCAGAGAGTTTCAGAGTTCAGTTAGTTAGAAGAGGCTTAACTACAAACTAAAATTACTGAACAGAAAATTGGTTCTGTTTTAGCTCAAACCAGGACATTCCACCCCTTATTCCATACCATTTGTGTGATGCTCAGATCACTATTACTTTTTAAATGAGTCCCATTGTCTGACTCTATTCTTTCTGGAGTGTCATGACACCACAAGACTTGCTTTTCAAGGCCCAGGATGGTATTCCAGGCAGTGCCATGGGGTACGGCATAGGTTTCCAGCCATCCAGTGGTTGCTTCCACCATTGTAAGCACGTAGTGCTTACCCTGGCAGGTTTGAGGGACCACCATCAAGTCACTGGTCACACAAGAGACATGTAAATTATGCCTCTCTCACAAGAGAACCTTAATAGTAAAAAGAGAAATAAGGTGATTTTGGGGCCTAGAAGGTAAAGGTTCTTAAGGTAAACATTCCTACTAGTATATCCATGTGGCTAGACACACAAATGCCACTCAGGCGAAAGTTTCTCTTGAACCCTGCCCTAAGATAATAGTAATTTCTAAAGCAACTGTTACCATGCCAGTGCTACACATCACCAGACAAGAAGTTTATATCCAAACTCCATGGACCAGAAGGCCCAGGGGAAGTAGCCTGGGCTGCTGGGAGCACAAAACAGTTGTGGTAAGGACTTATCACAGCGCATGAGCATTGCTGAATGCTTACGGTGATCCAGGGATTCAAAACAAAAGAAAAAAAAATTGAGGCTCTGCTGGGAAGAAAAAGCAGCTGTGCATGAAAAAGCAGGTTACAGAAAGGGGACAAATGCAGCATAATTATCATACAAATGGACAACCTTCCTTGTTTAACTGTATGCTTGGCTCACAAAGCTCCTGCATAAATCTAACCTTGCTTGCTAATGCTTTATGATTCACTGAGAAAAGCTAAGCAAAGCAGGGAGCTGTGCTTCAGGAATGGTTTCCATTAGGGCACCGGGTAACACGATCGAATTGTGCTGATGGGAAGACTGGCAGTGCTCTAGGAACACTAGAGTTGAAGAAATGCCTCCTGAAAACCACTCACTGCCCTATTATCTGTAGCATCAGCATAATAACCTTCTCCACAGCAGAACTGGGAATGCCGCCTTTGTGTCATTATACCAACGTCCAGCTTTAGGAGCTACTAGGCAGTGTTACAGCTGCTTCAGAGCATTCAGCACTTCTTAAAGATACTGACATAAATGCACTTGACCTTACTTTATAATTTCATTATTGTAAACGGAGATTTTTCTCATGGATACATCAAGGAGACCCAGACCAGTTATTTTAATTATCAAGTCAGAGGTCACTGGCCTTTGAGACATTATTTTCAATGTTAGAGAACTAACTGCTAAAAAAACCCTTGTCACATATTAAGACTACACTGAACAATGCCAGAACCTACAGACAGATTTGACCTCAAGAAACCCACAACTTGTGTATTAAGAAACAACAGAATGATAGCAGACAGACAGACAGCACAGGAAACCAAATAGACTATACGTGCGAGGCTGACAGTCCCTATTTTGAACATACCAGTAGCCTCTGTGGCATCAGAGCAAGGGTGAACTATAATGAGACAAACAAGGTGACAGGCAATTAGCTGCCTGCAGTCTTTGGGCCAGCTCCAACAAGCTTGAAAGGTCCAGCTTCAGATGGTCCTGTGGTGGCCATACCCTAGGAACAGTCTTCCTCTCTGTCCCAGAAAAGGCCACGCACAGGAGATACAAGGAGATGCAAGAAGATACAGTTGCCACAGCTCTGCTGCACTCCTGACTCTTGACCACTCAAGGCCAGGATATTTTTAAACCCACAACTGTTTGACATGAGAAATTTATTTGCTTGACAAGTGTCAAAGTAGCTGTGGAAACAGTGAACCCGTTCTACAGTGCCAACTCCTCTTTTGCTTTGTCCTCTAACCCTGTCCAGCTTCCAAAAGACTCCTGCTGCAGGCTTGCTCAGCACATCGAAGTTGGCTTACACACCTCAAGGAGACAGAGTTATTATAGGCAAAATGGTCAATGCCTGAACACTTGGCACTGTTAGAGGTGGAACCAAAACCAGGCTCCTTTACCAAAGCTTTGAATTCCACCTCTGTCAAGACTTTAAGGCAAGAACAGTAACTTGAAGTGTTGACTGCTCTTCATGAATGATCTGCTCCTCACAATGACAACTCCGCATGCCCAGCTGAAGGCAGAGCTGCAGCTGTGATCACAGACAGATGCACTACTAGGGAAACAGGGAAAGCAGAACCCCAGAACTCCTTTGTATACTTTCTGAAGTCCTTTGCATACGTTCTTTAACTAAATCTATATAACAAGGCTGGTTATTAACCATATATTCAGACCCAATTATGCTGATTGCAAAATAACCTTCCACTTCTGGAAAAAGCAGTGGCTGGAACAAAGGCTTATCTCAGCACTCTGTGGTATTTACCCATTATCAAAAGCACAAACAATGTTCTAGGACTTGGAATGGAGAGTTGTAGCAAAAGGACAAAAGAAAGGAAATAGAATAGGATGAAGAGGAATGGGAATGTCTTCTGGGCACATGACTAACATCTGCATTTGGGATTGCAGCATTAGTCAGACACGTGGAATACATTTTGAAGCATGCACTGAGTGTCCGCGAGTTCTCTGTGTGATGCTGAGATGATAGATGGTCACATCACAACACACCTGCACAACACGCAGCGATATTCTGCTGCCGTAAGAAGTGATCTCAGCAAGCCACACTTCTGATAGACTGTGTAATCCCTGTGAGGTTTGCACAGACAGTACCTGCTACAATGAGGGGCAAGGGACTTCACTTTCCAGTGCTGGCACTCCAGCAGATTTTCTTCAACCAGTTCTCAGTTTGCCACAGAGATTATATCCAAAGCATATTTGCTGTTTACAGCACTACTGCATAGACAATTCAAGTATGGGAGTCTCATATGATTCTTTTATGCATGGTTTGTCATGTGTACAAGCAACTAACATACATGTGATGTGAAAAGTGAAGTGAAACTACTGGACTTTGTCAAGGGCTTCAAAAGAACCACAGATTTCAAGGGGAACAGGCAGAATTGATGTCTGAGGAAGGTGGAAAGAACTGTGAAACTCAGATTGACAGTCACCCTAAAGCAACCCTACCACAACTGGACTCCATACACATTTTGCCAAGGTGCAAAATTGGCCCTGAAAGGCACTTGAGTTTATCTGAACAAAATACATCAAAAAAATTGGAAAAAATCAGTAATAAGAGTGGTCTGAGGTAATACTCAAACCTTTTCAATTATCTTAATGCTAAAAGGAGAAAACTTTCTGAGTTGGTTTTTGTGCTTAGCCTTCAACAGGTTACCAGTGATGGCCCATACAAATTAGCTACAATTTCTGTCCCGTCCTTCCCCAGGGATTTAACTATCCCTGTAGTTTTGACTGNGTTAATTTCAGAGAGTTTCAGAGTTCAGTTAGTTAGAAGAGGCTTAACTACAAACTAAAATTACTGAACAGAAAATTGGTTCTGTTTTAGCTCAAACCAGGACATTCCACCCCTTATTCCATACCATTTGTGTGATGCTCAGATCACTATTACTTTTTAAATGAGTCCCATTGTCTGACTCTATTCTTTCTGGAGTGTCATGACACCACAAGACTTGCTTTTCAAGGCCCAGGATGGTATTCCAGGCAGTGCCATGGGGTACGGCATAGGTTTCCAGCCATCCAGTGGTTGCTTCCACCATTGTAAGCACGTAGTTTATATCCAAACTCCATGGACCAGAAGGCCCAGGGGAAGTAGCCTGGGCTGCTGGGAGCACAAAACAGTTGTGGTAAGGACTTATCACAGCGCATGAGCATTGCTGAATGCTTACGGTGATCCAGGGATTCAAAACAAAAGAAAAAAAAATTGAGGCTCTGCTGGGAAGAAAAAGCAGCTGTGCATGAAAAAGCAGGTTACAGAAAGGGGACAAATGCAGCATAATTATCATACAAATGGACAACCTTCCTTGTTTAACTGTATGCTTGGCTCACAAAGCTCCTGCATAAATCTAACCTTGCTTGCTAATGCTTTATGATTCACTGAGAAAAGCTAAGCAAAGCAGGGAGCTGTGCTTCAGGAATGGTTTCCATTAGGGCACCGGGTAACACGATCGAATTGTGCTGATGGGAAGACTGGCAGTGCTCTAGGAACACTAGAGTTGAAGAAATGCCTCCTGAAAACCACTCACTGCCCTATTATCTGTAGCATCAGCATAATAACCTTCTCCACAGCAGAACTGGGAATGCCGCCTTTGTGTCATTATACCAACGTCCAGCTTTAGGAGCTACTAGGCAGTGTTACAGCTGCTTCAGAGCATTCAGCACTTCTTAAAGATACTGACATAAATGCACTTGACCTTACTTTATAATTTCATTATTGTAAACGGAGATTTTTCTCATGGATACATCAAGGAGACCCAGACCAGTTATTTTAATTATCAAGTCAGAGGTCACTGGCCTTTGAGACATTATTTTCAATGTTAGAGAACTAACTGCTAAAAAAACCCTTGTCACATATTAAGACTACACTGAACAATGCCAGAACCTACAGACAGATTTGACCTCAAGAAACCCACAACTTGTGTATTAAGAAACAACAGAATGATAGCAGACAGACAGACAGCACAGGAAACCAAATAGACTATACGTGCGAGGCTGACAGTCCCTATTTTGAACATACCAGTAGCCTCTGTGGCATCAGAGCAAGGGTGAACTATAATGAGACAAACAAGGTGACAGGCAATTAGCTGCCTGCAGTCTTTGGGCCAGCTCCAACAAGCTTGAAAGGTCCAGCTTCAGATGGTCCTGTGGTGGCCATACCCTAGGAACAGTCTTCCTCTCTGTCCCAGAAAAGGCCACGCACAGGAGATACAAGGAGATGCAAGAAGATACAGTTGCCACAGCTCTGCTGCACTCCTGACTCTTGACCACTCAAGGCCAGGATATTTTTAAACCCACAACTGTTTGACATGAGAAATTTATTTGCTTGACAAGTGTCAAAGTAGCTGTGGAAACAGTGAACCCGTTCTACAGTGCCAACTCCTCTTTTGCTTTGTCCTCTAACCCTGTCCAGCTTCCAAAAGACTCCTGCTGCAGGCTTGCTCAGCACATCGAAGTTGGCTTACACACCTCAAGGAGACAGAGTTATTATAGGCAAAATGGTCAATGCCTGAACACTTGGCACTGTTAGAGGTGGAACCAAAACCAGGCTCCTTTACCAAAGCTTTGAATTCCACCTCTGTCAAGACTTTAAGGCAAGAACAGTAACTTGAAGTGTTGACTGCTCTTCATGAATGATCTGCTCCTCACAATGACAACTCCGCATGCCCAGCTGAAGGCAGAGCTGCAGCTGTGATCACAGACAGATGCACTACTAGGGAAACAGGGAAAGCAGAACCCCAGAACTCCTTTGTATACTTTCTGAAGTCCTTTGCATACGTTCTTTAACTAAATCTATATAACAAGGCTGGTTATTAACCATATATTCAGACCCAATTATGCTGATTGCAAAATAACCTTCCACTTCTGGAAAAAGCAGTGGCTGGAACAAAGGCTTATCTCAGCACTCTGTGGTATTTACCCATTATCAAAAGCACAAACAATGTTCTAGGACTTGGAATGGAGAGTTGTAGCAAAAGGACAAAAGAAAGGAAATAGAATAGGATGAAGAGGAATGGGAATGTCTTCTGGGCACATGACTAACATCTGCATTTGGGATTGCAGCATTAGTCAGACACGTGGAATACATTTTGAAGCATGCACTGAGTGTCCGCGAGTTCTCTGTGTGATGCTGAGATGATAGATGGTCACATCACAACACACCTGCACAACACGCAGCGATATTCTGCTGCCGTAAGAAGTGATCTCAGCAAGCCACACTTCTGATAGACTGTGTAATCCCTGTGAGGTTTGCACAGACAGTACCTGCTACAATGAGGGGCAAGGGACTTCACTTTCCAGTGCTGGCACTCCAGCAGATTTTCTTCAACCAGTTCTCAGTTTGCCACAGAGATTATATCCAAAGCATATTTGCTGTTTACAGCACTACTGCATAGACAATTCAAGTATGGGAGTCTCATATGATTCTTTTATGCATGGTTTGTCAGGTGTACAAGCAACTAACATACATGTGATGTGAAAAGTGAAGTGAAACTACTGGACTTTGTCAAGGGCTTCAAAAGAACCACAGATTTCAAGGGGAACAGGCAGAATTGATGTCTGAGGAAGGTGGAAAGAACTGTGAAACTCAGATTGACAGTCACCCTAAAGCAACCCTACCACAACTGGACTCCATACACATTTTGCCAAGGTGCAAAATTGGCCCTGAAAGGCACTTGAGTTTATCTGAACAAAATACATCAAAAAAATTGGAAAAAATCAGTAATAAGAGTGGTCTGAGGTAATACTCAAACCTTTTCAATTATCTTAATGCTAAAAGGAGAAAACTTTCTGAGTTGGTTTTTGTGCTTAGCCTTCAACAGGTTACCAGTGATGGCCCATACAAATTAGCTACAATTTCTGTCCCGTCCTTCCCCAGGGATTTAACTATCCCTGTAGTTTTGACTGACAGTACCAAAAACATTACTGATGTTGGAAACGTGAGAGGTGACACAACAGACTTATACAGCAACTTCTTTAGGAAGGAAAGGCCGAAAAATTGGCCCGCTACCATGTTTTCCCCAGCAAAGCATTTGCCTGAACTTTTATGCAGAACAGTAAGAATGGATTATAGTCTGTGGAGGATAACCCAGCAATAAAAAGATGTGGCGCTGAACACGTACTTCCCCCCAATGAAATAAAAAGCATATATATATAAACATATATGATTCGAAGGAATTATGAGTATATATGAAGATACAGCAGTAGGACAAGCCATGTATTTTTTTTTATGGGATACCACAGTGTATCTGTTCTTGAGGACAGTGTGGAAATATCCAATGTTACTTTAAAGAGAGCCGAGAAGCCAAATTAGTCCATACAAACCTCCCTGTTACTGAATACCAGGCTGCTTCTGTGACCAAGTTAACTTGTTTAGAGATAACAATTTGGGAATCTGGCTATACTGAAGTAGCAGTCAGAGCCCTACCAGAGAAATAAAGTTGATTATGGAGGTCATCACAGTACAAGGAAGATTAAATCCATTTCCTGGGACCCACTTGAGAAAATTAGCAATTAAATCTGCTCCCAGCTCAATGATTTATCCTTCAGATTACATTTTTTGAGCCAGCAAGATCTTCCCAGCACTCCATTTAAACCAAACCAACCACCCCTTCCCTAACATCTCATTAAGAAACAGAAGTTCCCCACAGAGCCCACTTGGCTGGCCAATACAAATCAGTAGAAACAAAGCACAACACATGATGTTCAAATTCAGGTCTGAATGCCAGCCACAGAAGGTGTTCTTCTGTCCCTCCCTCCCCTTGTCTTTAAAAAAAAAAGACAACAACCAAAGCAGCACTGTTCCTTACCCCCACCCCAGACTTCAAGGTGAGTCACTCCCTCACCATGGAAAATAGCAATGCCATCACAGTGTGCAGCTGTTTTTCTCCTTACAGAGCGAGCTGGCTGAAGGTAGTGAGCACTGTTCTGCTCCTGGAAGAGAAAGCACTTTCCCCCAAATGAAAGAATCTGTTTACAAGACTCAGCCCCACCATCTTCCTCTCATCAGCCCAACCAGGATTTCTAAGCAGTGCTGCTGTTGATGACCAGGTGCCAGGTCCCCTTTGAGCTCTGCACCACTTCTGCTCTGGGATTCTTATAGGGCACCTGAACACACCTCTAGGAATCCATCAATCAAAAGGTGCATTTTTTTCCTACAGACCCTTATACCTGTCAGCATCTTTGACTTACCTTCAGACAAATGCTTTTCATTGTTGCTGGGTTTATTTGCTTTCTTTTGCCTTGTATCAAGTTTGATTTTGAAACATTATGGAGGAGAATGCATTGATTCACTATTTCAACTTCTAGACAAAAAGTCTAAATTCAGCAATGGAGATCTATTGTATACAGCTGTGTATTGCACATTTCTCTTTCACTGCTATGCTTTTTTTTTCTTCCCCTTTAATGCATTTCTTCTCCCCTTCAATCAACAGGTACATACTTTTTTTTTTTTACACTTTATGTGAAAATAACTGCTGGACACACTTGTATCATAGGTAAAATGAAGTAATATACCACAAACCCCCACAGAACTCACTGTGCCTTTAATATTCAGAGCCCTTGCTATGTTGTCCTCTCAAAGCTGCTTAAATGATGAGTAACATTTCCCTGAGTTTACCCTTCAGTTGGCCAAGATCAACTGCACTAGCAAGGCAGCACAGAACAGATTCTCCACTTGAGCCATGCTACCAGCCACAAACCACTTGATGTTTGACCCTAGCTTTGTTCTGACTTGCCTATCAGGGGATGTCATAAATTCAAACTTGCATCCTGATGATGGCTCACGTTCTTGAATGTTAGCAAAGTGCTTTCCGCTCCATCAACAAAATTTGGCCCTCAGCTCGTACATTTCTGTACCATTGGGTATTGTAGAAAAGACATCACAGACACAATGTGTATTGAAAGTGGGCTCACTTACGTGAGAAATACCAAGACGACGTATCAGAAAGCTGCTAGCATACACCAGGGGCCAAGGGTGCTTTGGTTTCCCAGTGGAAGAGTAGTTGGGTTTGGTTTTTTTGTTTGTATTTTTTTTAACATGGAGGAAGTCAGAAGCACTTTGTAAACATTTTATCACCTGCAAGTCAGCTGTTTTTGAACCTTCAAAGCTTAGATTAAAATTTTCTTCTACACTGTTAATCATATGCACTATTTACCCCAGCCCAACTATTATCTTGTGCCTTCATTTAAGAGGTTTGCAGGGGTGGGTATTACACTGGCTTCTGCCAGACATGTGGAGTCACTACAGCACACCTTCACTACGATGTAGTTCACCTCTGAAAGAATTGCTCAGCTCCCAAGATTTCTCCCATGTCATCTTTCATTGTCTTCCTAAGTCCTACATCATTAGACAGACAGATTCTGCAGCTGCAGAATCACCTGAAGACCCAAGAGAACGGGCCTCTGTTTGAGCTTGCACCAGAGGATGACGTACAAGTGCTTTAACAGAGATACAGGCCCACACCCTGGTTATGAGCCTGCTTCGTTACTTAAAGGAGATATTCAAATCTTTTCCTACCACCTTTCAGGATCCTCCTGTGAAACACGGGACACGTGATAAAGGAAAGCATTCCCTACACACAGCAAACTTTTTAATCGTTCTTAAGTACTTATTTTCCCCAGATAGCTAGTTTTAGAAGGATGTAAGTTGTAAAGGAAGAGGCTGCTTATAAGCATTCAAGAAGCAACAGTAATGAGCCCTCAAGATAGTCTCCAACGAGCAACTGGAATTCCTCCTTTGTAGGCTGCTGTCCTTCTATTATATAGGCAAAGACCAGCAACAAAACCAAAGGTATCATAAACTACTAATGGCACAAGGCTGCTTATGTACCAAAGCGTATATGCTTCTGTCGGCTAATTCTGGTTGGAAAGAAAAAAAGGATCCTTTCTCTCTTGGGTTAACACACAAGGACAGTTCTTTAATTAGAACCATAATGGGTTATATATCAGGTTTTTTCCTAGTCAGTAAACTTCCTGCTGAAAATCAGGTACCTATAAAAAGGAAAATCCCTTTCAGCTGGAGCACATCCTGGTTGCTTACTCAGCAAGGCACCACAGTTGGTTTTTTGTTTTGTTTTGTTTGTTTGTTTTTAAAAAGTGGGGGGAGAGAAGTCGCTTGAGATTTTTTCCCCCTGAAAAGTATATAGTCAGCGTACTAAGAAAGCACACAGTATTTTTTCCATTCAAGGAACTAGCTTCTCAGTATTTTTTCTTCTAATTTCTTCAAAGAGGGCATAAAGATTTTAGGTAGCCTCATCCTGTGGAGAAAAACTGAGTATTGGTGCATATTTCCAACCAGGTTCCCCACAGAAACCAAGCTTAAGCAATCACACTGTGTAAGCATGTCCAATTTCTTGTGGTAAGTTTTGAGCTGTGTGGCCTATTTCAAGCAAACTGACCATGTCAAGTGTCACAGATGGCAAGTTCCACCTGCTTAGCAGAAAACAGACACCCTCTCAGTGTCCTCAACAAGTATTAGACTAGGGAGCACTCCATCTTCATTAGATATCCAATTCCTCAAGGTTGAGACAAAAACTCAAAGAAATTCAGACCACTTCTCAAAAGAGGCCAACGCCACTTTTCACCATACGTGCATGACTTAGGAACACCTGAATGCTTCCTGTTAGGGCCCATCTGATTTATCATAAAGTCAGGGTAATCAGGAATTTGGCCAAGAAAACTTCAGCGTAGGAACTCCATATTATTCCTGTATGACCTTGTTTTCAGCTACATACTGATGGTAGTGGGAGGATGCTTTCAGATGGAAAGAGCTGGATCAAACAGATTGAAGGCAGTTGTTAGAAGGGCCACATTTATCCTTTTTTGTTCAAAGATGCTTTGCTCCACAAGACCCCCAGCTTACTTAAAAGAGTTAAAATAGTTAATAAGTGAGTAGGGAATGCTGGGTTTCCCAGCTGGACTTCTGGGGCTGGGCTCCAATACAATACAATACCTTAACATTAGCAGGGTGAATAGACAGGTCTATTTATTCACTAATCATGTGCTCATCTTCCAAGGGTCATCATCTGAGAAATCGAAAAGATTGCCTGGGGGTGGGTGGTTCCTCTCCCTGAGGATGGGGAGGTTAGGTTGAGTTAACTATCCTCTGCTTTTCTATGTGCCCATCATTACAAGGAAATCGTGTACGACATACCATACCACAGATCTTCATATCTGTGAGGACAAGCAGCAAATCCTGGAATCTTGTACTGATTTGTTTCCCATAAGCTGTAATCTGATGCAAATTGTTTGTGCTGTAGCAAAGTGGGCTTCATATACCATCCTATACAAAAATCAGTTCCTGTTTCTACATTGTCTGGCATATAACTGAAAACATCTAAAGGAAGAATTCAACTACTTTAACCATACTGTCTAGTTACCATAACCATTTTTTTTTTTTTGTTTTAAAAACCAGACATACCCAAATCCTCTGAACTCACTATGTTAAAACAGTAGCAGCAGTGTATCAACTAGCTGCGTTTAACTTATTTTGTTTGTTGACAACTGTAGTCCTGAAAATCTTCAGTCTTCACTTTAAAGCTCCTTCATACAGATGTACTGTCAACACTGCTAGTCAGTTTGCCTCTGCTTCTCTCTACACGGATTAATTTTCCTTCTTCAAACTACACTGCTCTGGAAAAGGCACAATTTTTCAACTATGCTGATATGCTGGAGGGAATAAAAAATCACAGTATTACCGTGACAAGTGAAAAGGCTCTTTTCCTTTTTTAAATCATGCTATTGCTAGCTAGAATACCACTAAACAAGCAAGACAGTGACAGTTTCAGAGTTGAGACACCAGAATGCTGTGGGCTACTATTTTGAAGAGTGAAAACCTTGGATAATCACAGACTTCTGAACTTATTTCCACCATTGCAATGCAGAACACAGTCAAATTAGTACTCTTACACCCTTCCTGACAGCACAAGTCACAGGCTTCAGTTCTGGAAAGGACTGCTGGGACAGGAATACTGCTTGAACCCTCAAATGGACCCCTGTGCTGGCTGATCGCAGTTATTCATTATCCAAGGTTCCCATACAACATAAAATGAAGATTTCCTTTCAGAACAGTTTTGACTGTACAGTGATACTGTTTACAGTATCACTAAAACACTGAGTTACTTAGAAGGCAATATCCTACCTCCCACCTCAAACCTGGTTCCTTTAAGCAGAGTAGATCACGTTGTTGTCAGATCACTGCCATAGCATCCAAGTGCAAACACACCCAAAATAATGGGATACGGGTCTTAATGCCCAGGTATGCTGAAAAACAAGGAGGAAAGGAAAATATCCTCTTCCTTTCACTGTAGTGTAGAAACTTTCCAGAACCCACAGATCTGCAGGTTTTTTCAAACGGACACCGAAAATTTAAAAAACGTGCACAACCCTTTTTTTGCAAATTTTTTAAGTGCAGCAACCACAATGAAGGATGCCATAAAGCCAAGAAAAATCAGTCACAAGGACACAAAAATACCCAGACCCACTGATCAGTGTACTTTAGGTGTATTTTTTATTTACAGAGTGGAGATGCCTAATCAGTTATAAGGTTAGACACCTGATAATTCAGCTTCTTTTTGTAAAAGTATATAAATATATACATGAAACTATGAAGTAAACATTAACTGTGATAATTACAGTAAACATTCACTACTATCCTTATGCTAACAGGCATCTCTTAAAGCTTAAATGCTGATTTCAAGATACCCTCTATAAAATAGCTGTAACTGTACTAAAAGGGCAAAAATTCTGTGCCATAAACAAGCTTTTAAAAGAGAGTACTAAAATGTCTTTGTAATAAAGTTTTCAGGATAAAAATAGTGCTTCATCCCTCCCACTCCCCCATCCCATAAGAAACAAATACCCGAAAACAGTTGCAGAACTGCAGGAAGTATTATAAGATTACTTTTTTCTTTACTTTTTTTTTTAAATTAAAATATTTCTATTTCAGTATTTTATCACATATTAAGGAAGCTGCAAAAAATACAGCTTTATTAAATATTATTTACTGTTATACAAAAATCTCACATGTGTCCATAGAGCTGAAGACGTTAGTGGTATTGTATGAGTTATCCCTTTTCCTTATAACTATATACCTTATTTGGAATGATGGAGAGACTTTATAGAAAAGACATTTGACAGCAACTGAAGAAAGGGACTGGAAAAATATTGGCAGAACAAAGAAAACATGTGAGAGCCTCTAGACCTCCTTGCTTCCTGATTTTAAAAGCACTTCTGCTTCAGTATTTTATTTGTCTCTCTGTTGTTCTTCATGTTGGAGATGATTCAGGACATAAAGGACAACTTGATAGCAGAAAATGTACTGATCCTGCAAGGGAAAGGAAGTCACAGAATGTGTGAAAAATGCTTGCACCACCTAAGCAATTCACTCTCATCTGCACTTCAAAGGTGCACAGCACTTTATTTCAATACTATTTCTACAGTTAAATAAATAATAAAAAAAAAAAGCACAAACCAAAAAAACTCAGAGTGGAGAAATATGCAACCTCAACTTAAAACAAATACAGACACTCCCCTGCCACTAAAGATATATTTTTATATAGGACATTTATCCTCCTTTCACACCAAAACCACCTCAAGCACAGTAAGTACTTTACATAAGTAGAAATGAAGAGAGCAAGTGAATTTCAAAACTCAAATGACACTGCAACTTATCTTAGTCTCAGTGATACACATGTGTGGGCTAATACATCTTTTGGGGTGTGAGGTGGGACTGATAGATTTGTGGTTTGGTTTTAGGTTTTTTTTGGTGTTTCTTTGTGGGTTTTTTTTTGTTTAGTTGGTTTTTTTTTGTTCCAAACTATGATTTGAAAATTTCTTCACATTCAAAGTGCAGATTTTAACAAGACCTTGTGATGTCCATCTCTAAGGTAACGTTAATTAGCTCTAGATCTAGATTATTCCTAAACCATTCATTTAACTTCTGGTTGAATAACTCCCCAGAGGAGATTTCAAGACATCTCTGGTAGTATCAGTGATTCATAGCAGTTCCAGTTAGGCCTTCTCTTCAGTTTATAATGCAATTTTTAGCCAAAAAAGCTCAGTTGATTTCCTCTATAACACATGCTTTTGAAGGAAACACTCCCAACTGTTTTTTTTTAAACCACAGATCAAAACAGCACAGCATGTTAAAAATTGTTAAATACGATTATAAATGTTAAGTTAAAGCCAGACTCACCTCTGTCTGAACCATCCCATGTCTCTGCAGACGCATTGTACGCACCAGGTCTGAGATGTCAAACTACCAAAACAAACAGAAAGTTAAACATTCAAAAAAGACATACATGAATACAAAGGAGACATCCGCAACATCAATCCAAGGAATCCAACTAGGTACATTAAACATTTAGTAGTGAAACGAGTAACAATTCACTATAGCCTATGCATGTCTGGTAGATAACCAGCATGTCCTCTCTCTGGGAAATATGGATGTGGCCCTCCTACATCAGACACCCTCCTCTTCTTGTTTTTTCGCTGCACACAGGTTCTCTTGCTTACTCTTACTGGGAGCTGAGCACGCAGAAAATAGAGGCCCTTGGTCCAACCTAACAAAATGCTTTATATTTCCCCAGGTTTATAAAGTTCTAGACGTTTAGTGGGTGCTTAGAAACCCTGTTGAGCTAAGCTTGACATAGCTTATCTTCTCTACAAATTCACAAAAAGATTTGCTACATCAGGCCACTGAAGAACATAAACATAAGGAAGCTAGCACCCTCCTGTGGATCACTCTAGAAAAATATATCCCTGGTTGTACTGGAAAAGTTAATTTACTTACACTCATCTCCAGCTGAGATGTTTGTACACTGAGTTTTTGATTCAGTTGCCTAAACAGATACTCTGGTTGGCTTCTAACTGCCCTCCAACACTTCATGGATCTCTGACCGACCACATGCTACAACTCTCCGCCCTAATGCCATTTAACACGATAGTTTCACTGAGTACATCCAGCCAGGTAAGGCAGGCATTTTAACTTTTCCTTCAGTTGCCTCAGTCATCATGGCAACACACTGTTGCTCCCGAGCCATACGCCAGAAGTCTGTTACAGTAGGAGATATCCTTGCAACATACCGTAGAATGTCTCAAGTGGCACCTAACAATGTTGGATTGCTAAGGTGTCAAACAGGACACTTAAGATTCCCTGGGCTAATCCAAGCGCCAGCTTATGTTAGAGCTCTTCCCCTCCAGGATCATCAACAAAGAAACATTTCACAGGTACTGCTGTTTTATACCCCGATTTATGTTACATTAAGACATGGCCAGCATGCTGCTCTCAAAAGCACGGCATATTCTTTAAACAATTGAATAGATCCAATGGAACACATTTCCTGCAAGTCGAAGGCACAGCTTAGCCCATCCTCTTGGGTACTCACATCAAGGTCTCTGCTGATTAGCCCTAGAACAACGTCTATACAAATAAGCGTCCCTGATCGTCCAATGCCTGCACTGCAGTGAGTTATGATAGGTCCTGATTTGTGGACGTGTCGCATGTAGGAGATAAAAGTAAGCAGGTCATCTGGTTGAGAAGGGGTGTCATGGTCAGGCCAGGCGATGAAGTTCAGATGGGAAATGTGCCGTACTTCACCTGTCTGAGGTTTAAAAACAACAACACCACCAAAACGTAACACATGGGAAGAATAAAAGGACAAAAGGTAAGTTCCCAAAGAAAATAGTCTCAGAAGAAAGGGACTTCCTGAATTAAGGTGTTCTGTAATTCAATAAAAGAAGAGAAACAGTGAGCTAAACTGAAAATAACTAGCAAGTAATCAAATAGTATAAGGTACACTGTGCAGACTAAACTGATCACATAGAGGAATGAACCATCCATATTGAATTATTAGTGAATTATATATCCCTATATATGTTTCTGTGGCCAAAGGCACCTAGGGAGCCAAAATTTAGAGTCTCATTAGCATAATGAAATCATCTCCTGGCCCAGTTGCCTTCTCCTATAAAGGTCACAGAGTAGCACAAGCTGCAACAAGGAAGAATTGCCCAGTAACAATCACTGGGCAAAGAGGAGAAGCTCCAGGTTACCTCTTGATGTAGACATAGAAATTGAAAGCAGGCAAGCCAGAAGTATGAGGATAAAAATGCCACTACTCAGAAAAAAATTCTCAGCATGCAGAATTAGATTCACGTACCTGGATCTCTTCTAGCTCCAGCACTCTAATGATAAAGCCCTTCAGCTGCTGGAGTCTTACAAGAGCAAGCCGTAGTCTATCATTTATCATGGTGGTTTTATTGAGTACATCTGGCCAGTAACGCTGGCATTTTATCTTCTCTCCTTCAACCTCCTGAGTCATCATGGCAATCACAGTACAGTTTTGCTCCCAAACCATTTGCCAGAAATCTGCTACTGTAGTAGGGAGAGGTCCTTGGCATGCAATATAAACAAACTCTTCATTCCCCACTGGCATGCGAATGAAGCTGGCGTTGATGTATCCACCTTCAATCCCAAGAGGTACTCTAGTGGTATCATCTGCAATCCCCACACAACAAAAATACCTCAGTGTTATGTGTGCACATAATTAGAACTTCACACAATAGAGAAGCTGAGCCTTACACACTCACACAATACTTAGTACACATGCTTCCAGATCTTATTTAAAAAAAAAAATCTCTACAATACTTGCTTTAGGATACTAATCGGTACTTCACTTTGAATAAAGAAGACAGCTAGGGGAGAAATCTAAATCAGTAGACAGGCAGGATATGCGATTTGAACTGCAGCACCTCTGAAAATGATGTGTATTTCTCACTCAGAACTAACCTTTGTCATTTCTCACTTCTCCTCCACACATTCCTGACCTAACAAACAGAATTTTGTTGCAGGAAATTTACTGACAGTAGCATACATGTCTGTTTTTCCAGTTTTACATGGGTAAAACTGAAAAAAATCTTGTCTGGCTCTGTATGCACATTTCATTTAAGACACAGGATCTGCTGAAACAACTGAAGAATATGTGAAGATCCATCCCAACCTACCACAGTAGTCTATTGTTCACCAATCTTAAATTGTTTTATAAATGCTTGCTTTAGATGTGTAGACAGTGAGCGGCAGATTTATTTTTTTCCCTACTCGGTAGCAGAACTGGGATTGGGAATCCAGCCATCCCACTTCTGATCCAATTCACCTGACCATACAGGTGGTGAGAAAATATCAACAGTGAACTTTCAGATTAGTTAGGACTTACAAGGAAGTATGTTTTTATATCTGTTCTTTTTCCTATTCTCCTTTGCTTGTCCAATCAAACACTGATCCAAGGGTTTTAACTCCTGAAGGTTCTGTAAAGAAGCAATTACACGTGCATTAGAAAGCACTGAATAGTCAACAACTGTTAAGAACAGTTATGTAACCAAGTCTTTAACAGACAGAATAATTAAAAAAAAAAATCGTAATGCAAATATGCAGAATAATTCAGTCACAGGAAGGAATCTAATTTCACATAGCTAAGAAAATGAAACAAAATTTAAAAAAAAAAAACTATTATCCAGCAAATATTTTATCTCATTCTCTCAAAAAAGAGATATGTAACATGGTTGACTTAAGACTTTGGAAAGGCTGTTTTCACGTTCTGCAGCTAGATTTCACAGCCTTTATTTACCTTGTCTATGCCTGTTAATGTCATAGAATCATAGAATCATAGAATGGTTTAGGTTGGAAAGGACCTTGAAGATCATCGAGTTCCAACCCCCCTGCCATAGGCAGGGACACCTCCCACTAGACCAGGTTGCCCAAGGCCACGTCCAGCCTGGCCTTGAACACCTCCAGGGATGGGGCCTCAACAACCTCTCTGGGCAACCTGTTCCAGTGCCTCACCACCCTCAAAGTGAAAAACTTCTTCCTAATGTTCAATCTAAACCTGCCCTCTTCCAGTTTGAAGCCATTCCCCCTTGTCCTGTCACTACATGCCCTAGTAAAAAGTCCTTCCCCAGCTTTCCTGTAGGCCCCCTTTAGGTACTGAAAGGCCGCAATAAGATCTCCCCGGAGCCTTCTCTTCTCCAGGCTGAACAGC
The DNA here is from genome assembly GCA_008711295.1 of Anarhynchus alexandrinus. Lineage (NCBI taxonomy): Eukaryota > Metazoa > Chordata > Aves > Charadriiformes > Charadriidae > Anarhynchus > Anarhynchus alexandrinus. The sequence goes on from VUYV01000168.1 coordinate 1,464,260, forward strand.
CCCAACTCCTTCAGCCTCTCCTCATAGGAGAGGTGCTCCAGCCCTCGGATCATCCTCGTGGCCCTCCTCTGGACACGCTCCAACAGGTCCATGTCCTTCTTATGTTGGGGACTCCAGAGCTGGACGCAGTACTCCAGGTGGGGTCTCACGAGAGTGGAGTAGAGGGGCAGAATCACCTCCCTCGCCCTGCTGGCCACACTTCTTTTGATGCAGCCCAGGATGCGGTTGGCCTTCTGGGCTGCGATCGCACATTGCTGGCTCATGTTGAGCTTCTCGTCAATCAGCACACCCAGGTCCTTCTCCTCAGTGCTGCTCTCCAGCCATTCCCCGCCCAACCTGTAATTGTGCTTGGGATTGCCCCGACCTAGATGTAAGACCTTGCATTTGGCCTTATTGAACTGCATGAGGTTGGCTTGGGCCCACCTCTCCAGCCTGTCCAGGTCCCTCTGGATGGCATCCCTCCCTTCCAGCGTGTCTACCTCGCCAAACAGCTTGGTATCATCGGCAAACTTGCTGAGGGTGCTCTCGACCCCACTGTCCATATCTCCTACAAAGATGTTGAACAGTACAGGTCCCAGCACCGACCCCTGAGGAACGCCACTTGTCACTGGTCTCCACTTGGACATCGAGCCGTTGACCGCAACTCTTTGAGTGCGACCGTCCAGCCAGTTCTTTATCCATCGAATGGTCCATTTGTCAAATCCATGTCTCTCCAATTTAGAGACCAGGATATCGTGTGGGACAGTGTCAAATGCCTTGCACAAGTCCAAGTAGATGACATCAGTCGATCTTCCTTTGTCCACCGCCGTTGTGACCCCTTCGTAGAAGGCCACCAAATTAGTCAGGCATGATCTGCCCTTGGTGAAGCCATGCTGGCTGTCACCAATCACCTCTTTGATTTCTGTGTGCCTCAGCAGAGTTTCCAGGAGGATCTGCTCCATGATCTTGCCAGGCACAGAGGTGAGACTGACTGGCCTGTAGTTCCCCGGGTCTTCCTTATTTCCCTTTTTGAAAATGGGGGTTATGTTTCCCCTTTTCCAGTCATCAGGAACCTCGCCAGACTGCCACGACTTCTCAAATATGATGGCTAGTGGCTTAGCGACTTCATCTGCCAGTTCCCTCAGGACCCGCGGATGTATCTCATCAGGTCCCATGGACTTGTGCACCTTCAGGTTCCTCAGGTGGTCCCGCACTTGATCTTCTTCTACAGTGGGCGGTTCTCCATTTTCCCAATCCTGGCTTTTGCATTCTGCATCACGGGCAGTGTGGCTGCAGTCCTTAATATTCACTTGGTAATTTACCAGAAGTAAGAATGATGTAAACACTCTTAAATTGAATTCCTGCTTCAAACTAATCTTATGTCTCAACAGCTAGTGGGGGGAAGGAAGAGAATTCTTTGGTAAAAGAAATCTTTTCATCTCTTTAGAGCTGCAAATTAAAGAGCTGTGGTATTTAAGGCAGTGATGAACCAGCCATTCTATTTCTAACTGTTTCGTAATAGAAAAAAGGGCTTTAAGAGACAAATAGTTACTCACTTCAATCTCTTTAGAAGGGACTCCCTGTTCCAGCAATCCACGCAACATCCTGATCACTGACTTCAATTTGGCTCCTGAGTACTTCCCTCCAGGGAGCACATTCACAGTCGGGAGTGCAGAGATCTCTTCATTTGTCACTAAAGGGAAATCTAGCATAAGAATAAGACTGATTTATATAAATAAATAAATACCTAAATCTAGGATAATATAAACTGTAGTGTAATGTTGGATTTCCTTGTTGCTGTTCCCCACTGTTTTCTCTAGAATGCTTCCATACACCAGAGGGAATACACAGATGTCCTCTCAGTTTGACAGGCAAAACCAAACTAACTAACAAAACCACCGTGATGCAAAATCAGCTTTGATGAATCCAGGAACCAAAGGGAGTATTTTCCTGAACTTCCAATAAATACACTGAAACAAACTTCAAATACATTTTATATGTAAGTTCTTCACACAATAAGCTACAAAATCGATGAATGCACACAGGGATGAATTCAGGATTCTCCACTTAAACATCACAGCCTGTGATTTCATTTTTAGCACTTATATTCAACGTGTCTTTCAAATGGTAATTGTAAGATGTGTTAAATACACATTCCAATAAAGCTTGCTTTCTATCAGACCTTCAGCATTTCTCTGAAGCACAACAAAATTAATAAACCAAGAACCTCTCTGGTATCGCAATTAAAAGTGTCCTAAATCTACTGACTCAGTCTAAAGGTTTACACAGATTATCCTTTTTTTCTTTTAATGAATGCAGACAAAAAGCTGCTGTATATGAATCTCAGGAACTGACATTTCTAATGCTATCTCAAAAGTAAAGACCAGATTCTGCCAAACGCATGAAATTGAGTAGTGTTCTGCTCTGCCACGTTGAGCAGCAGTGGAAGAATGTGAGTCAAGATAAAGAAAAAATACTGCCTAATTTGAGCATGGAGTAGCCATATGTGAAGCACATAATATATCGATCTGATCACGGTCAAACATCTATATTGTCACAGCTTTTGTCACACGGATACTATGGAAAAAAGCATCTCAGCTGGTTTCAACTCTGCTACAACTACAGGCACAACATTGCCTATATCTTTCCTATTAACTCTCACACGTTTATTACACAAAGCTGTATAGATTCTTTCCAGTGGGTTGCTGAGCTCTTAGCTTTCCCATTATACCTGTCATTACACCCTCAAAACATACCCAGGACATTTTAAAATTAACTTCTGACATTTTGACTATTTAATGTGATCCTCAGTTTTCCACCGATTATTTGTTAAAGTTCTTGCCTTTATTTACATGTTCCTGGCTGACTGATTCAATTGGCAGTTCATCACTTCCCCACGTGATTTCATCTTCATCTACTTGGCTCAAGGGAGGTTGTGGAGGAGATCTATAAGAGGACAAGGTATGGAAGTAAGAAAGAACCCCTAGAAATAACCAACACTTTTGCAATCTAATTAAAAAAAATATCGCCAGAAAGTAATTTATAGCTACAACCATTTCTGGACTGGATCCACACCAGTAATCTCAAAAAAACACCTTTTTTTTTTTTTTTTCCCTTTTTTAAATCCCCAGCAGGGATTTGAAAAAGGTAACAACGGAAAAAGAGCCAGAAAGACATGAATCTAGTAATAACTATCACTGCAATTGCTTTTCAAAGGCTAAGCAGTCAAATAACATCCAATAGCAGATTTGTACCATTCACATAATTCACTACCTATACACTAGAGTATCTATTTTCAATTGCAAGTTTTCTAGCTTTGCTGAAGATGGTGATAAGCGTGTGAAGTATTTTAGGTCGTAATGTCACTGGTTGTGCCAAGTGTCAACCCAAAACTTCCAAGAAAGTTTAGCAAAACATAAAAAGAAGTATATACACTTTGACTGAAGCTTCACTTAGACTAAGGACTAAAATGATTTCACAAAAAAATTATCTTGGGAATTTCCAAAATTCAAGATGGCTAAAAGGGACAGCTAGTAACTTCGCTAGGCAGATCCTTAGTTTTCCATGTAAAAGAAAAAAAAAAAGCCCCAAGCACACATATGGGAACAGATGGATCAGTGGAACTATGTGGTTTAGTTTCTGTGCTCTAAAACCAGAAGCAGCAACATTAATGAAGTTTATAAAGATTCAAACTGAAGACAGCATTGTTTGAATGTTTTCTTGACATGCAAGTACCAAATTGTTAGTACAATGCAAATTAAGTTATTTGGAGCCATTTGAACCCAGTCCAGTTACTTGTTATAACCACATATCAAAGGAATAAATAAAACTAGGGCATAGTAAACCACATAAAGCTGACTAGTATTCAGGCAAATTATAACCCTTCAAATAACAAGAATAGACAGAGAGCAATTCAACAAGACATTGCACAGATATTTTACTTGGTTTGGTTTGGGGGTGGTTTTTTGTTTGTTTGGGTTTTTTTTTCCTCTCATTATAACATATCCCTCTTCAGAGTTTCAGACTTTACAAGTTTGCTTTCAAGCAACACTAGAAAAGAAATCTTACCTTTCTGGCATAGCTTTTACTTCACAATAGTCTTCACAACCATTTACATGTGTTGGCTAGTGGAAGAAAAATTTCAAAACACATTAAAGGACATAGTTATAGCAGTCATCCACTGTAAATTTTAAACAATTAGCAATTACATGGACCATTTCTGAAGGGTACTAAGTTCAAAGCAGCACATAATGAAAGACTTTCCTCTTTTAGACATCTCATTAACCCAAAATAACAGAGGACGAGAACACTGAGAACTTGGAAAGAGGCCCTTCTGTAACAAGGCCAAAAAGCTATCTTAAAATCATTCCTGACTCATACCAGCAGTAGACACACCTAAATTTTCTCCAGTTGACTTTTTGTGTTTCTAATACATAAAACCCCTTTATGAGGTAAGTTTGATAGTGAAAACTTCTGCCTCCTGTCAAGCCACCATTCCTAAATAGAAGAGGCTTTTACCGCTAAACGACAGGTACTCCTACATACACCTTCCTCAATAGATGATGAAGACTCAGCAGAGAGGGCGGCATTTTATCCTCCTTTCAAGAAAAATTCTACAAAACCATTTATACTTATTAGGCCAGCTTGCAAATGTCCACGGCCATACTCAACAGAATTTTACTTGTGTATCTCCCAGACCACACTGACACAGAGCCAGATTCCTGATTTTACTCTCAGCTCTACTAACTGGGCAGAAAGCTGCAACAGCCAGGATGTGCTGTATAGACAAAGTTCTGCTGATTTGAAATATGAAACAAAACCTGGGCACCTAGTGACTGATCTAAAACAGGACCTGCAATAATGTAGGGTAAACCACATATAGAAGTTATTCAAGTTAATGCACATATCATTGCAAAAAGTAGGAGGAAAAGAAATATCAAATTTACATTTTGGACAGTTAAGTCTACACAGCATTCACTGTGACTGTTTCCCTTCTTTGAGCAGAAATCAAAGAAATATTTTAGATTAAATGCCTGAAATAACATTTACAAGGTAGTTGTAATCACCCCTTTTGAGAAAAGCTGTTGGGCTTTATATGAGAAACTGTGTAAAACAACTCTATGCTTTGTTCTCCTATGTAGTTAATTTATGATAGAATAATAATACGCTATTTAAAAAATAAGTGTTTGTACACCATTCACAGCTACTACCGACAAATATGTTTTCATTTAAAAGACATGTAAAGTTCTTTCTGCAAGTTCTATGCCAATAAGGAAAATGATAAATTGAAAAAGTGTCTGAGAAAGCAAAATCAGCAGACAAATGTCTGCCAGCTTCTTGTCATCCCACCTCTGAAAAATCTTCAGGTAAAGATGACCCATCACAGTCTGTGTCTTCAGACTTATCTTCTGCCAGCTTTCCATTCATCTCTACTGGAACAGGAAAATCAGGAGATACAGCATAAACACACCCAAAGATGCCCATGAGTCACCTTCTCAGATGTGAATCCTGTTACACCTGTCTGGCACTAAACGGAATACAGGTGCCAGAATAACCAAGAAACATCTTTTAAGTCCCTTTGCTACCCTTACTGTATAGGATAATCAGACTTTAGGCTTCTTTCTTTTTTGACTGGAACAGCTGTCATTACACGTGAGGTTGTTTGTGCAGCTAACAGAATACCTATGCCACAGCATAATGAACGGACAGGCTAGTGCTAGTAAGTTATCAGATTACCATGTCAATGTTGTTTCTGCAATTCAGTCATATTTAGACCGGCAGTAGGTCTAAACCAGGATTCTACTTGTAATTACAAGCCCTAGTTAAGGTGTGCCGGAAAAAATCTGACTTGTATCTGTCTGCTACAGTAGTTCCCTGCTGCTCTATCTTATGGATTCTATTCATCCTCAGTTGCAAAGGCCAGATCCTAGCTACAAGAAACTGGAAGTAGTGGAACTTCAATGATATTCCTCAGCTGAGGTCCTGGCACAGCCAGAACCTCAGTGTTCCCTGATTTCTAATATAATGGACCCAATGAACTTGAAGACCAGCAAAATAGCTGAAATAATTTTAATTTTGGAAGGTACATGTTGAGTTCTAGAGGGAACCTCTACAGGAGTAGCAAGCATCTTGCTTGAACTTTTGGAGCATACATGCATAATGTGACCGCAAAGGAACTACAAATCCTACTCCACACTAAATTTCAGTTAATAACAACTGGAGCTGAGGAGATGGAACAAAGGAAAAGAAAGGTGTACAGACAGAAATGGGTACTGAAAAGAAGTTTTTCTAAGAGAGACAAAGCAGGTTGGCAAATTGTTTGGTTTTGAGAAATCTCAATACATTTCCAAGTTGTGCAATCTGCAATCAATGAAATGTTGGAACGCTTCAGCATTTCAACGTGACTGTAGCTGCAGAACCAGATACCTAAACACAAATCCCACTCAAAAGACAATTCCAGAATGGGATTAATTTTTCCCGATTTCTTAAAGCAAGATCCAGATTTATCAAACCAGAACTTGACTTATTAAATTGCATCTGAAGTTCACCAGAATCAGCAACTATTCATCTGTGTTCTACTTGGGAAACTTAGTTCACACATCAATTCAATGTCAACTCTCCCTCTTGCCAAATCAATTGCTTGCTCGGCACCTTGTTTCAAGAAGTATTTTGCTGTTAATGATATGCTTTTTTAATGGCTGATGTTACCTGGCAGGTGATCTTCTGATGCGGCCTTCTTGAGATGTAGAAGACTCTGAGCCTCTGAAGTTACATTATTGCGATTTAAAAGATTCTGGGCTTCCTCATCTACAACATCCAACAGATACTGGACAACTTCATTGTGATCATCCTCATCGTAATACTCATCATCTGAAACTTGTGTTTCTAAAGAGAAATAGTATAAAATGACAAGTTTTCCCAATATAGGATGTTTTTGGGGAAAAAAAAAAATTAAAGGGGCAGACACCATAGCATTATTTCTAGCTGTTATCATGGTTTTTCTTCATTTCTCTCTAACACAGAATCCAATTTCCATAAATCTACTTCCAACATCAACTAATTCCTCTAAAGCAGAGCACACGATTTGGAGATGATCTTCTAAAACTGACTGAGAGCCTAACAGTGACTTATTCCAATCTATTCAACAATGCATTGATTCTCTTGTACTTGTTCACGAAAGACTGCATAATGCTGTCCCCCATCTCATCTTCTCTTACCTGATTTGTCACTGTCTTTAGAAAAATCTGACATATGATTAGTAAAGCCAAGGGAAGGTGCATCTCCAGATCCCGAGAGATTCATTAGTCCTTCTGTGTGATGGTTATTGTTTTCTGTACTTGCCTGAGAAGGTCCTAGGATGCCATTGCCGTTTATCTAAGAAAGCAAAGAACAGCACAAATTAACTCTTAGAGAGTCTGGCAGTTTGTTGAAGCAGCAAGCAACCCTTAAAAAGTTCATTGCTCTACTTAGCAACAAATAAAAAACCCTATTAATATATTCTCTTCCAAGATAGCTGCGTGATGGATAGGCAGCTTTTACGTGTGTCAGAAGTTTCACATGAGAAGAGCAAATAAAAAAATTTTAAAGAGACTAAGAAAAAACCACATGGTGATGAAGAAACAACTACTACGAGAGAACACATAGTAGTATTTAACATTATTATAACCTCGATAAAATATAAGCAGGCTTCAATACTTTTGGTCCCACAACACACCGTTTCTCAGAAAAAAACAAAAGGGGGAAAAAAGAAAACCATCTAGTAACTGTAACATGCAAGCATCTCCAGAAACTGTGAACAGAATTGAGTTTTCTGGATCACAGCCTTGCATCCTTCTCATAAGACCATTTGTCTTTAGATAAAGCAATTCCAAAAAAGAGAAGATCAATTCAAAAAACTTGCATATTTATGATGACTGCTTATTCACATTGACTGACAATAGTGGGTTTGCCTACTTTCATTAACGGATTGTTTAATTTATTTATTTTAAAAAAGCATGTAAAGTGGATCCTTTTCTATGGTTAATGATAATAGGCACAATAGAGGAATATTTACCGTGGACCCGTGAGCATCAGTTTTCTTTTCTGTTTTGTCACAGGGATCACCACAAGAACAGCCTAAACAAAAATAGGAAAAATCCAATAACGTTGCAGCAACTTTTTCACAGATATTAAATTGGATTCCATCAATTATTTTTATAAAAGAAACAAGGTACTTATGTTATAAAATGAATAACATTTCTGCCTGCCTGGTTACTAGGCATTGCCAAACTTATGTCTGATGGCTTTTTGAATGTTACATTCAACGGGATCATAAAGCATGAATGCTAACACAAGTAACCAACTCTAAGCAGAGAGAAATGTTGCTAAATAGCTTACAGTGGAAATATGCACCTTTGGGAAACAGGGTGCGATTCCCTCTCCCTTGAAATGTACAAAATACAACCCCACAATCTCCCGTCACTAACTTTTTCTTTTTTTTTTAAACATCATCTGACATCTGGGTCCTTGTTCAAAGGTACCTTTCCCCTCTTGGTAAAGAAAAGTGATACTATGATATCAGAGACCACTGCCTATCCTAGACATCCCATTACTAGCATGCTAAATGAGACAAAGCGGAACCAGTAGCTGCTATATACCTAGCTACTACTGAAGTTCTGGATTTTATGCTTTTACAAATGAAGAAACTTGTAGATGAAATAACTGAAGGCTAGAATAACCCTATATCTTGTCGTGAACCTACACATGACAAGTCATCTACAGGAAGGGAGTTTTAAGTGAGATCTTCCAAGATTTGGTTACAGAGCTTGTTCCTAATGACTATCTTGAAGCGTTTTGAAAAAAAAACCCCACGTAGCATACTTGGAAGATATGCGAGCAACGTGAATTGCAGGAGTTGTAATAATTTCATAAGGGAGGTCAATACTCAAAGTTATCTATATACATGAAAGGAAGCATGAAAAACAAGACTATGATGAATCAAGACAAATGCAAACTGCCACGTTTCAAAGAAAAAGCAAATCCTTAAGATGGTAAGTAACCATATAAGCAGTTGCCCTGCACAGAAGCAAATGCAGGTGGTAAAGGATCCTGAGTCTAAGTGAGTGAGCAAGGAACTATTTAGCAAAAGGAACTTAATCTCACTTGGGATGTATTAACAGGAATGCTGTCTACACAACCCTGGAAATAATTCTTCCTGTCTGCTTGGCACTGGTGAGCCTCACCCAATGCCATGTGTGTGACCAGAAGCACCACACACAAGAGGAAAACAGCAAGATGTAAATAAACCATAGGAGAGCAATAAAATCAATTTGGGCTCCTTCGCTCTAGAAAAACAGAAGACCAATGGGAGACCTGAAGCCCTTTCAAATGTAACAAATTGATATTTTTATCCTTGATCAGAGGAAACAACCACCACAACATTATTCTTACTAATAATAATTATGATGATGGTAATCGATTTATGTTATTTTTACCCCTTGAAAGACTTAGGCTTGATATTAGAATTTCTAAGCTACAAGAGAAATGGAATCATACAATGACTATAGTTGAATCTTTTTTCGTGGAGCTTTTAAAAGAAAGACCAAACACCTGCTGGAGCTGATCTCAGTAAGTGGAGTTCTAGTGCCACTGGACACGGGTGGTATCTTAAGGCCCATATCAGTTCCTTCGTTTTTACAAACGTGCACTTCACTTACTATAAGTTAGCAAGCAAATCTTACCATTAGCTTTCCTTGGCCATGGATTTGAGCTATTGGGGCTTTTGGATTTCGGAAGCACTGCATGACCATCTCTATGAAAAGAAATGTTTACAGAAATTTTTATTAAAAAAAATAAATAAATCATGGTAATCATCAGATATTGATGTAAATACATACTACCAGTAGAACTGCTAATTGTGCTTTCTATTACAACAGTTTTGGAATACTTAAAATATTCCGTGAGAGAGACTAAGCACTGGTAGTTAGGTTAGTTCCTACTTCAGGAAGCACCAAAGAGTTCATTAGAGTTGGACCTTCCTTCTAGATTCTGACAAAAAAGATTTGACCTTGCAGCTTCAGGACTTTGCAACTTCTTCCCCTTCTGGGATAAAACAGAGTGGGAAGGAGAAAGGGAGAGAGGAAGCAAAGAACGGCAGGGATGGCTGGAAGACTTCAAAAATGAAGTAAATGTTTCAGTCCCAGGTAAATATTAAAACAGAGTAATCTGAAGAATTTCTTAGACTGCTGTATTGCCATAAAAGAAGCAGCAGGGATCAGTGAAAATACAGTGGCGCACAAGGATCTGTGCCATAGGGTTTTCACATTCACCAGTGTGCCGAGACATCCGTGTGACAGTAGAACTATTTAAGCATGAAACAACATTTTATCTCCTTTTTATGATTATAGAACCCAGCAGTTTTAAGAAAAAGGATAACCTGTGTCATATTTTGAAAACGGTATTTTGAACGCTTGCACTTCATAGCTGGACACAGCCTTGTCTTCCCAAGAAACACGAAGCACAGCAAGTACTAAGTACCCTTCTGCTCCACTGAAGAACAAAAACTGTATATATACAGACCCATTTTGTGGCATCAGTCCTCAATAATTTGACCCGTAGGACCACTCCGGTGAATTAGTTGTCATACCAGGAACATGTTTTACCCATATACTCATACAATCCTGCGAGAAAAACAGAAAGTACATGGAAGCATTTGCTTCCAAAACATACCTGGTCACTTTGAGCACCACTTTTGGAAGGTATGTTTCCAGCATTCTTTTGGCTTCTCTCAGAGTCATTCCCTGTGTGCTTACTCCATTAATGTAATGGATAATATCTAGTGCACGGAGACTCTCCTCTCTGGCAGCAACCGATTTGGGGAGAATGTCACTAATATACACAACTTGGTAAAGGCTGTCATGACCTCCTGATAGCAACAAACCTTTGCAGGAAAAAGGGAGGGGGAAAAAAATAAAGTTCTTTGTAACTGAAGGGAAAAATTTTGCTTCAGAGCAAAAAGTAGTGTACTTCTGTGTTACCTAGCTCCTCCTTATGGCACGTTAGTGTAATATCAGGCAGTAAGTGAGGCAACACTGGCATCTTAGGTAACTCCAAAACACGCCCTAGCACTAGTTTGACAGTCTTTGGGGCAGCACGGAGAAAGTTTACTGCATCAGTATGACTCATGTTAGTGACATCAATGTCATTAACCTGTGAAAATAAAAGCAACAGAGATCTCCTTGTTAGGTTCCAAGTAAAACAGCATTACTGCAGGAACATTTATTACTGTTCCTGTCGTTGACATTTGACCTTAAAGGACAAAACAATAGATGCTATATTGAAAACAGTTGCAGTTCACCATATTTACCCAAGGAGACAGAACACATAACTGTAACTGAACTTTTGCAAGTGAAGAAACGAGTTTACAGTCCAAACATCAAAATATTAAACAATCTGAAGAGGTACATTATTTTACTGCTCCTATTAAAAAAATTAGAATGCATAGGCCAACACATGAAAGTCTGACTCACAACCTAAACCAATTTGACTTGTATCTGCCTAACTTTACTAAGGTTTAATAGTATTCAGCTTCAGTGTCCTGATCTAGCAATGACTCACACATGTGCTCTGTAATTCACTTCGTCACTATTGCTCACAGTCCCTACAAGCCTAAATGCAAGTTTTCCATTGATCAGAAACTAATATTATAAGGGACAGGATGCCATTCAGAGGGACCTGGACAAGCTCGAGAAGTGGGCCCATGTGAACCTCATGAGGTTCAACAAAGCCAAGTGCAACATCCTGCACTTGGGTCGGGGCAACACCCGGTATCAATACAGGCTGGGGAACAAAGGGATTGAGAGCAGCCCTGAGGAGAAGGACTTGAGGGTAGCTGGTGGATGAAAAGCTGGAGATGAGCTGGCAATGTGCACTTGCAGCCCAGAAGGCCAACCATATCTTGGGCTGCATCAAAAGAATGTGGCCAGCAGGTTGAGGGAGGTGATTCTCCCCCTCTACTCCGCTCTTGTGAGACCCCCCCTGGAGTACTCAGTCCAGCTCTGGAATCCCCAACGTAAGCAGGACATGGACCTGTTGGAATGGGTCCAGAGGAGGGCCACAAAAATGATCAGAGGGCTGGAGCACCTCTCTTGTGAGGACAGGCTGAGAGAGCTGGGATTGCTTAGCCTGGAAAAAAGAAGGCTCCGGTGAGACCTTATTGTGGCCTTTCAGTACTTAAAAGGGGGCTTATAAGAAAAATGGGGACAGACTTTTTAGTAGGGCCTGTAGCGACAGGACAAGTGGTAACTGTTTAAAACTATGAGAGGGAAGATTTAGACTAGATACAAGGAAGAAATTTTTTATGCTAAGGGTGGTGAAACACTGGAACAGGTTGCCCAGAGAGGTTGTAGATGCCCCATCCCTGGAAACATTCAAGGTCAGGTTGGACAGGGCTCTGAGCAACCTGATCTAGTTGAAGATGTCCCTGCTCACTGCAGGAAGGCTGGACTAGATGACCTTTAAAGGTCCCTTCCAACCCAAACTATTCTATGATTCTATGAAGAACATCTGTACTACGTGATATGAACCTGGTAAACTCTTCTACAGCAAAACTCTTAAAATTTATTTCCAACAATATGCTAGCCATAGACGTATTTGACCAATAACTCCTCCAAATATCTGGACAACCATCTTATTTAATCAATGAATGCTTTTCCTCTTTAAACCATTTTTTTGCCATCATGAATACTTGTTGCACACATACTTAGCTGTGGGACATACCATAACTCCCTTCAGCGATCTTCTCACATGTTTTTATACATGTATTTCTTTTGTCTAAGCGCTATCAAATTATGCCTCTCGAAGGTGCACATCTTTGTTCCTTGATCACTTGATTTACTTTGGCCCACAACAGAGTTAGTTTTTTTTATTTTTGACTCAAAGTTGTATTTTGCATACAATCCCCGTATCTGAAAACATTAATTCTCTCACTTTTATCAGTCGGTCTCCAGGTCGTAGTCTCCCATCACTTTTGGCAGGATCCTGAACAATGTCATGAATGTAGCAGCCAACATTATCATTACCTTTGGTAACCGTAAAACCCAGACTACCCTTTTCTGACTTTGTCATAGTGACTCGGAGCTCTACTTCCTAGGGGAAGAAAATAGTACTTTACAACACAGGCAAACAGAAGCAATTTGAATGCTTTACTGAATTTAAGACAGACATAGACAACTGATTTACCTATTGGTTTAAGTGGAACACAAGCACGGACAGTATCATGACATGTCTTAGCAGGCTCAGCTTAGCTGCTTCAAGTAAGCCTCTCTAATGAATTCAGACGAACTACTGTTTTGCATGGAGCTAACCTTGGGCTAAAGGCCTATGATCTAAACAAAATTGTGAAGGCACATGCCAAAATTGACACCTTATTTTATCCTCAACTAGCTGCCACATATAAAAAAGGCTCTGTATTTTTCAAATAAGACAACACATCAGAAATTATTCAACTGAAAAAAGGTGAACGTATCTTCCTACAATGAGATACAATACCATAGCTGATCTTGGAACAGAACACATGGACATGTTTTGCCTATTTTAATTTGCATGAATTTTGATTTGAAAGATACAGATCTGCCTTATTGGCATAGAAACTCACAGAACACCAGGAAGGTTTGAGAAAAACTTCTGAAGAAGGGACTAAGAAAAGGACAGTTTGTTTCTTCTCAAAATGGAGTATGGGCTACAACAGCTTTGTAACCTTAAAGACCCTCACAACTGAGACATACCAAAGCTCAATTTTCATTTTCTTTCACTCTTAGAATAGATTACATGAGGATCTGGAAGCAGAAGTCCCCCACAACACATTTCTGGGGCAGCAAGAAACTATGTCAGAAGAGTCTCAAAAATATGCTGCGATTTGCAGCAGAGCAGAAAGTCTTTGGGATTCACAGATATAAATGCCGCAAAGAACAGGGCCTCCTGATGTCCCTACTGCCCCGATTTATCCTCTGATCTCTGAATAACCACACAGAAAACTAACAGGGCAGAAGCAAGATATCTGCCATTTAAGCTTCCTCCGAGTACATGGTTTACAGGTAGGTAAATATTTAATGCTAAGTTTTCCAGGCTGAAATGACAATGAAATAGACATATACACATCTACCTATGTACACATGGATGCCTCCACATTCACAGAGGCAAATATATCAACTCCTCAAGAGTCCACACAGAAACATGCCTGCAGACATTTGTACAAGTGGCTGTCGTTCACTGGTTACAAATGACACATGTACGTGTGCCATTTATAAGGCCCACGCCCAGGTTAGTGCAAGTATAACTTACAACTATCCCATTTGTAAACTAATATGCCTAACTTCTCTCCAGTGACTCCCAACGCCATGACTAAAACAACTTCCAGTTGGCCACAGCAGTAGGTACATTTATGCTACTGAACGACAGAAACAGTAAATTACTGGCTCGTATTCTTCAGCATTTTTTTCCAACTGGTTGAGTAATGAATCCATTCCTTCCAGGTGCGGAGTCAGCTCAGAAGCAGGAGTGGCAAAACAGTCATTTATTAAAACCGGTGTGGTAACATCAGGAACAGTTCTACAGGTTGGGATCAATGGCAAATCCAATGGCAGATTACTACAGATAAATAAGCAAAAAAAAAGGATCAGCTTGTACAACGTGGCTGTAACCCATAAATGAATACATGGACCAATATTGACTTCATGCAGATCTAAAAAGCAAAACAAAAAAGGTATTTCTACGAATAGGTCCAATAAACTATTTTTGTAAACACATTCTGCAATATTACAAAGATCATTATAAACAGCATACCTGTCCTCAAGCTCTGACTTGCTAGGAGCCTCTTGATCAGAGTATAAGATGGTGCGAACAGCCTCCTCCTGACCACTGTGTGCCTCATACTGACTATGTGCCTGTGTCATAGCTTCACCTGAAGTTTGGTATAGCGCAGAACTCCAGCCAAGGCCCACCTGTGCTGGTGAGCCTATCACCTCCTCATCACCACTCCTGCTGCTGTCACTGTAGCTGTCTCTTCTAGAGGGAGATTTTAGCCTTTTCTTGCTCAGATCAGTAGCTTCATTTTCATCTGAGCTGTCACTTTGTTCTCCATTTGATGGACCAGAAACTTCTCTGCTGACATCTGGAAATACTTGTTGGGGTGAATGGATGGGAGTCTACAGAAAGCAAGGACATTTAATTCATCAAACTCTGGTTTTGATGACAAAGGAAAGTTGCAAAGACTGCATAAAATTGCCAAGAGCAATTAGTGGCTCCTTCCATTTAGGTGTTGCCTCAACTGTGTAAACATATAGCAGTTTCACCATGTTCAACACAGCTTGGCCAAGACAAAGTGTGCAAAAACTTTGAAACATATACTGCTAAAGAACTGCAAATTCATCTAAGGAAAATGAATATACTCTTGGCTTTAGCCTTGGAGAGCCTACTGACAGATGCCTTTAAGCTATGCCCAGCAGTTACCTAGGCAATTACCATGAAATCCCTTCCAACCAGAACACACTGCTGACACTTAAAGTGCAACTGAAATCAAACTTGTCTCACACAGGAGGGAAACAGGGAAGCTTTCAAGCAAAAAGCTACATAACAGACTACAAAAAACTATGACAGTTTACACCAAATGGAGACTGTTCACCCAAGTAGTTAACTCCCATGAGAATGAAGAACAGTTTTGCCAATAATCACATACTCCCAAGAATGATGTCAGCTAGCAGGCACACAAAGTTTAAAAGTTTCACTTTATGCTTTTATGGCCAAACTCCTGTGTTCATGAACACACTGATCAGTGATAACGTTATAAACAGAAATTGTCATTTGTTTATTGTTTTTTCCTCTTCTTTCAATATATGTGCTGTTTTATTAAAGTTATTCCATACTACAAACAGGTCCATTACAGGACTAGTTAATTGTACTATTAATTTGTTCAGCTGCTTATCTCTTACTCTAGTTTTAACTTCACTTAAATTTGTATTTGTACATTTAAGTCTCTGTCATCAGACTTGAATAATAGAATGGTTTAGGTTTGAAGTGACCTTGACTTCTTTGAGGGTGGTAAGGCACTGGAACAGGTTGCCCAGATAAGTTGTGGAAGCTCCATCCCTGGAGGTGTTTAAGGCCAGGCTGGATGGAGCTTTGAGAAACCTGGTCTAGTGGGAGGTGTCCCTGCCTATGGCAGGGGGGTTGGAACTCTATGATCTTCAAGGTTCCTCCCAACCTAAACCATTCTACGATTCTATGAGCAACCTGTTCTAGTGCCTTACTACATTCAGAGTGAAAATTTTCTTCCTAATATCTAACCTAAATCTACCCTCTTCCAGTTTAAAGCCATTCCCCCTCGTCCTATCAGTACATGCCCTTGTAAAGAGTCCCTCCCCAGCTCTCCTGTAGGCTCCCTTTAGGTACTGGAAGGCTGCTATAAGGTCTCCCCGGACCCTTCCAGGCTGAACAGCCCCAACTCTCTCAGCCTGTCCTCATAGGAGAGGTGCTCCAGCCCTCTGATCATCTTTGTGGCCCTCCTCTGGACCCACTCCAACAGGTCCATGTGTTTCCTACATTGGGGGCTCCAGAGCTGGATGCAGTGGCTTTTATTGTTTGAAAATGGTATTAAAATAACTTAAATTGAAGATTTCTCTCCATTAGTTTCACACCATCCTGTATTATGGAAATACTTTTCAGGCAAATTCCCCTCTACATTCTCTTTTGCTGTAACACATTTAATTTCCGCTTCTTCCCAGTATCCTAAAATGGCCTTCTGTTCTTTCGATTTACTTACTGAAGCATTTTGAAAATATTCTTTGGGACACCTCTAATTTCCAGTAAGTAAATATGGCAATCTTTTCCCTGGTTTCACATGCATCAAAACCAGCCAAATTGGTGTTTTGCAAAATACTCTTCACATACGTTACAGAAATATCCAATTTCTATTTGAGATCAACTTCAAACCATTGGGCTGCAAAGAAACACCTGCCACAGAAACAGTGTATTAAGCTAATTTTCAATGTCTTAAGCCATAAAACGGGGAAAAAACCCTAATTATTAAAGTCCTGCATGCTTTTCACATTTCCACAAAATGCTTAGTACACTCCTGAGGGATTTATTGTAAGAATCACGTTTCTGTGAGCACCCTCACCATCTTTCCATCTGTATCTTGTATTTAACTAATCCACCCACCAGACTGAATAAATGAACCTTCAAATAGCAATAAAAAAAAAAATCATGCCATACAACTTACCAACAAAGAAGGATCGATGTCTGGTAGTATACCAGATGGTGGCCGACAAAGGAGAAGAGAGACTTCTGGAGATGTTCCCCTCAGAGCAGAGATGACTTCCTATGGCCACAGAGGGATTCATTATTAGATGCAGACGCTCAAGACTTGCAGGACTACCGCAGCATGGGTTTCACTACTAAGATACAAACCTGCTGAGATAAACCCTTTAGCGATGCCCCGTTCACTTTCAGAATAACATCCCCAATTTCTATCTGCCCACTTTCTGCAGCAGGCTGCCCAGGGAAGAGCTTTTTGACCCTCACAATAGTTGAGCCCAGCTGCTCTGGGGTAAGGTTATCTTCACGGCAGAAACTGAACCCAAGGCCTGAGGTATTCTTCAACAGCTTCACCTCAAACGTGTTCTCTGCAAAAGAAACAGTAACTTCTTATTTCCTACAGCATGCTGGCCATGAAAAAAGTGGCTAGTGCTCTTACTGCAGACATAACAATGCACACTCTCCCCATCACAGGGTTCTTCCACTTTACTGAACACAAGTGTTACCTAAAAGATCCCTCAAAGTTAAAGAGGACAAAAACCTGATCATGACTTCTCAGTCTGCTGGCTTGCCCTGACATCATCCACACTATACAGAAAGCCAGGGTGTCTCCAAAATACTGTTCCCCAGGAAGTCCATTAAGGAGCCTGCTAAAGCATAGGCTGTCACAACCTTTCTGGTCACTGATCAGGCATTAGTGAGAGCAGCAACCGGAGTTCCTGGCAGACAGGATAAATCCCATGCAGGAAGATCAAAGGTATCAGCAGTGGTTTCCCCATCTGCGTAGGCTTCCCTCCACTTTCATAGGTCTCCAGCAAGAGAAGCCAACCTCTAGTCAGCTACACAGATCTCCCTTCTCTCTTCATCCAGCTCTTGATGTCTTCTCTCACCTAGACAGGAATAGCAGGACCTACAGAAGCTCTCCTTTATATATGAGTATTTTAACCTCCCCATGGCACTTCCTAGTACCACCAGAGATAGTAGCACCCCCTTTTACTCCAACCTTGCTACAGCCCTGGCCTGCAAGGCTGCCAAAATTGGAAAACACCAAGGAACAGTAAGAGAGCAAACAGTTAATAGTAACTAAACAAAGTTACCAAGATGCGAAAGGTATTCTTAAAAACAAATGCAACAGCACAAAAAGGAAGAGACTGCATTATGTGTAGGGGCTTGGTATAGATTCCTAACAGATCTTTCTCCTGTCTGTCTTTCTATTCTGCAGAAGATTTGAAGAAAAATATTATAAAAACTAAAGGCTGCTTTGAAAGTTCGAACAGTTTTCTATGTGACCTGACCTGTAGTGACAAAGCTGTAATCTTTGGCATTTGTGGTTTTTGTCGCTGGTTTCTCCTGTGGCTCACATTGCCCCACCTGATTTGGAGGTGTGCACTGTGGTGTTACCGGAGCATGAACCTTGGCCACTGAAAGCTGACCTTTTTCCAACAGCAGATGCACCACCTGAAGAGACGAAACATTCTCCAGTTAACTGGCAATAATCATGGAGATAGCACAGTCTAGAGTACATGTTTCTTTCTAACATGTCAGGGTCATAAGTTTTACAGCAAACTTTATAGACACCTCCCTCCCCATACATCCTCCATTTGTTCCTTATTTTAAGGGCTGTAAGTGACAACCTCCAAAATACACTAATGGACTTGCAAGATACTTTCCAACACAAAGTAAGAAAGGGTTTTCTTCCAATAAGGCTGTGAGAGGGTTAAGAAGTGTCAAAGACAGTGTCATTTTTACATGGGTACAGGGAATAGAGTTAAAAGCATTTTATAAAGTGAGCACAAATAGTAGTCCTTATGTCCTGGTTTCAGCTGGGACAGAGTTAGTTTTCTTCCCAGTGTCTTCCTGCTTTGTTTTGGACTTAACCTTAGAATAATGTTGACAACACATTGTTTTAGTTGGTGCTAAGCAATGCTTACATTAAGTCAAGGACTTCTTCGGCTTCCCATAGAAGCTGAGACAGAGCATAGACAGGACAAGCTGGCCAAAGGAATATTCCATATCACTGATATCATGCTTAGTATATAAATGGGGGTTGGCTGAGGGGCAGGACACTTGGGACAGGCATTTCTCCCTGCATATATGGAGGCCCTTATCTCTTCAGTGGTTCAGATTTGGGACCTGTCTGTAGCATGCTGCTACGGCTCCTTTCCAACCCGTGCACCTGGGCTTCCTTCCTATGAAGCCCAGGGACAAGGAGAAACCAATTCCATGAAGACTTCTCACCTACACACAGAACCAGAATTTTACTAGGGTGGACAGTGAGACTCGAGGCCCAGGAAGCCAAGGAGTCTAAGCAAGCACATCTAAAGCAACAAGGACACAGGGGAGAATTCCAGTCTTCAGGTTCCTTTACCACTTTTTCACTCATGAAGATCTAGTTTACTACAGATCAGAGTAGAAACAGCAGCTGCTTACCTGTCCAGTGTTTCTCAGTGTTTCAACAGCTTGCTTATGGGTAGCACCTTCCAAACTAATCCCATTGACAGAGAGCACACGATCACCTACAAATGATTAATAGTTTAAGAAACAGTAAGCAAAACATCATCTATAAAACATATATGACACACAGAAACCTTGAAGTCTCAGCTAACAAGAACAGTTATTGAAGTAAATTCTCCTTCCCCTCCATACTCTAAGTCAAGAAGAGAACTTTGCAACTAAACTATACTATATGGATTCAATGGTCTTTTCCAACCCAAGCGATTTTATGATTCTATGGGATAACCCCATGTCAAAGCTAGTGTTAAACATCAGAATGATAGCCTGCCACAAAGCTCTGACTCTTCATTAAAAACAAATCTTAGTCTACAGTGCAAATTCTCACTTCAGTAAACAATGTAGCCTGGCTTACAAACAAGAAAAGCTGTAACAATTACAGTGATTTTCTGTATTGAGTCGCCCAGCATGACAAGCAAGAAGGGCACAAATAATACAAAGCCCCCTCTCCCCAGAGCTGGAACAGAGAAGTGTTCTCCATTAACACAGGCTGCATTAGAAAAGAAAAATAAATAAAATCCTGCAGCCTATCTCCTATTTTTCCCCTTCACAGCCTCAGCAGTTTTCTGTTGGTTCTGCAGTTGTTCTACACTTTTTAAAAAATCTTCACCTGCAGAACTATCAGGGCAACATTTAAAATGACAACTGCAAATGTGGTAGCTTGGAAAAACAAATCTTCTTCCTAGTGAAAAAGGTTCAGTGAAAGGAGGCAAACAGAGTTCCTAGCTTGTAGGCCACAGTACATCGTCAAGTCCACCACAGACAGTTATCTGCCCTTTTTTGACATTAAGAGACCCCACTGAAAGAACTGAAATACTACCTTTTTCTATTCTGCCATCGGCTTCAGCTGCTCCCTTAGGAATAATGGCTTTCACATAAATACCACCATGCCTTATGCTAGTATTTACACCGCCCTAAATGGAAAGCAAAAATAGGATTTGTTAGTCTTTTTGCAGTTAGAATACTTAGTAATTAAACACAGTGTCACACAAGGAAAACTGTACTCAGGAAGCACTTGGTCTACTGGCATGTAAAAAAAACAGCCAAACTATCAAAACCAAAATGTTACACAAAGCATGTTTTCACAGTCATGCAATTTATTACGAATGAGGTTGGGGTGGGATGATTGTAAAAACACGATGCATCACAATGCAAATGCAATCAAAACAAATAAATGTCCTTCAGCAGAAACGTGTCTGCATTATGCCAGACTTTACATGCTTGCATGCATATCAAAGTTCAGAGATGTGTGAGAGCATACCATGCCAAAGCAGAAGATGCATACCCATGCAGTGTTCTACCCCAATACACCCTCTCTGATGTGAAAAGAAACTAAGGAGTGCTGTTTTCTCTCAGCTCATACAAGTTCGTAGGGCTAAGCTGAAAAAATCTGCTCAAGCTCAAATGGCATTGTTTTTGGAGAGCCCTAGGCTTTCTGCTCATTGCAGGAGGGGTTGGACCAGATGATCTTTAAAGATCCTTTCCAACCCAAACCATTGTATGATTCTGGCTCAGTGCTGCACTAATCAGTGCTTCTCCAGAAACTTGAAGGGAAGAGGGAGATCAACAGTGTATTAATGTTCACTCCCAAAGCACACAGTATTACAGGTGAAAACTTAAAACACAGGGCTAATTGTACACCTCTTCTTTTCGCTACTATAGAGGATAGCAATGTAAGGGGCAGAATGGAGGCTGAAAAAGGAAAGGTCAACAAAGATACCACTTGGTCATTCTTTAAGAGAAATCTTTGTATTGGTTGCCATCTTCTAACATTTTCTACAAAGCCAATACATGCATACAGCAGGCTTGATGCTATTCAATAACCAACTCCTGCTGAACCTTTGCTCCTTCCGCTGTCTCAATTTAAAAGCTTGACAAAGCAATGTGACTTTGAATAGGCTGGGATGCTAAAATAATAGAATTTAATTCTGCTCTTCTTACAATACTAGCCACATATAAGAAAACAGTGCTAGGCTTGCAAATTGGCACTCCACCTGCATGCCTATCCATATGGCCACATTTGGGAAAAGGCAAACTTAGTTTTAGGTATAAACAGCCAGTGAAAGCCACCACTTTTGAACTACAGCCAATAACTGCTCTCTATTGTTACAATTTGAGCAACTTTTCCTTTTACAAATCACCGTGCAGTCCAGCGATCAGAGATATTTGAATATTAAAATATCAAAATGTACTTTTGAACACAATACAAGAACAGGAGCAGTGAAAAATGTGTGCATCTCATTATGAATAATTTTCGTCTTCCCTGAAGTGCCCCTCTGCACTGTGTCAGGCCCTAGATGTAAACCACCTTCAATATTTTATAGCTCAAAAAGAAATTATTCCATTAAAAATACATTTTTGCTTCCTATTGCAAGAAAGCAGTGTCAGCCAGGTCTTATTTGGATTTTAGTAGTTTTTTTGCTTTCTGCCTTTTATCCAGTAGAGGGAGAGCACTGAACATTGTATATGTGGGTGGACATGCATAAATGTTCTTAAGTAGCAGTACTGCTCCCACTGCCTGCGATGCCAGTCAGAGAAAGTCTTGCTTCTCTCCCCTGTAAATCTGCCACATTATTAGGTAGCATGGGACAAAGATCATCTTGCTTTTTATACTCACAAAGCAGCATCTGTGATAAGATTCTATTAGGACATTGGGGCTCCACCATAAAACAAGAGTTACTTAAAGGGCAGATGACAAGAAAAGTCATATAAAATAGTATTACTTTTCAGCTTTGGTAAGGTTAATCACACATCAGTAAAACTGTATACTCAACAGTAATTCCAGAAAATATTTTGCTTCCTTGTAATTTAGCATTTTAATGGGTTGCTGGGAGTAGAGAAAAAGAGAAAACATCTTAAAACCTTGTCAAACAGTACCGTGACACTTATTCCCAAGCCGTTATCTTTTTTGGCTAGTTCAACCTCAAAGGTATCTCCAGGTTTAAGAAGTGTTGCAGTAACCTTTTTAGAATTCATTTTGTTTGCTGTATTCACTGAAAAAAATTCCTTTATTAAAAAAAAAAAAAGGAAAAGAAAAAAAAAACAAACGAGAGAATGATTTGCCATTAGAACAGAAGTTTACAATTAAGACCCTAAAGGGTGTGTTTTTGAGTAAGATGCAGTCAAAAGGAGTCCACATGGCAAAGTGCCGAGTAAGACTCATAAGGCTCATTGCTTTAACTCGTCTACTGGTGCCATTGAACAGGTTTAGCACAGAAGTATGCTTGGCCTTCAGCAACCAAGTCTTTACTGTCAGAGTGAGCTGCTGACAGAACACAGAAACTATAGTACTTCAGTATTACAGCAGCTCTGTTGGACTAATTTGCAGAAGCTGCCACAACTTAATTGAATAACCTCCATCAGCTGAAAAGAGGAATCACTGCAAGTTAGGAAATAATTTGTAGTACTTGACATTGAGTACTTTTGCAAAGGTGAAGCAGCAAGCTGTCTCTGTTCAGAGCATGGCTCACTGCTGAACTTCACTACACAAAAGCAGTTTTCCATGGATTAGATCAAACCCTAAAGACCCTGCTACCCATTCCAGATGCATCACTACTACTTCAATCTAAGAAAAACTTAAATTTATCTGCCAGGTGAATAAACTTAGCTCTAGGGGTGGTAACTAGACTATGATCATATTGGACAAACACACAGAAATGAAAAGAGGCTTTCTACAGAATCAACAAATGCCCTATACATTCATCCCAAAACACAGTCTGCCTCTAGTAAGACATGCCCATCTCGTGATGTTGGAAAGCTGGGAAGTTGTTTCAAGTTACAGGAGTGATTTTCTCCATTTATTTTGAACAAAATCACCAAACTATTAGAAATTAACTATTAGCATTTGCCATTAGAAAGATAAGCTGCAGGCTGACCACACCCCGAATCAAAACTTCCTCAGTGAAAAAGAAAAGACAGGTCATTGTAATAGGGGACTCAATTCTGAGGGGGACAGAGGGCCCCATATGTAGACCGGACCCGCTATATAGGGAGGTTTGCTGCCTCCCTGGGGCCCGGGTTGGTGATGTTAAGTTAANTCCGTCCCTGGTGCGGCAATCAGATTATTATCCCCTTTTAGTGTTTCAGATAGGCAGTAATGATGTAGTAAGAAGAACGCCAAGAACAATGAAGAAGGATTTCAGGGCCTTGGGACGACTAGTTAAGGGATCGGGAGCCCAAGTCTTGTTTTCTTCTGTCCCTCCTGTTGCAGGGAACGATGAGGGGGTTAACAGGAAGAGCCAGCAGGTCAATGACTGGCTCCGAACCTGGTGCCACAGACACGGTTTTGGGTTCTTCGATCATGGCCTGATCTACAGAACACCAGGCCTGCTGGCAGCAGATGGGAAAAGCGTGTCTCGCAGGGGGAAAATGGTTCTTGGAGCACAGTTAGCAGGGCTCACTGGGAGAGCTTTAAACTAGATTTGAAGGGGGATGGGCATGTAACTGGGCTCGCTAGAGAGGCGCCTGGGTATAGTAGCTCAGTGACTGTGGGGCCGAGTGCTAGATCTTTTGAGAATCAGAAGGCCCACCACTCCTCAAGGGCAAAAAGTACACACTCATTGGCTTTTCTGAAATGCCTGTACACCAACGCGTGTAGCATGGGGAATAAACAGGAGGAGTTAGAGATCTGTGTGCGGTCACAGGACCATGATCTCATTGCAATTACTGAGACATGGTGGGATGGCTCACATGACTGGAACACTGTCATGGAGGGCTATGTTCTCTTTAGGAAAGACAGGCCGGTGAGGCGAGGCTGTGGAGTTGCTCTTTATGTGAGAGAGCAACTGGAATGTATCAAGCTCTCCCTGGGGGCAGATGAAGAGCAAGTTGAGAGCTTGTGTGTAAGGATCAAGGGGCAGAGTAATATAAGAGACACTGTTGTGGGTGTCTATTACAGGCCACCTGATCAGGATGGGGTAGTTGATGAGGCCTTCTACAGACAGGCGAGAATCGCCTCACAATCACAGGTCTTGATTCTCATGGGGGACTTCAACTACCCTGATATCTGCTGGGAAGGCCACACAGCTGAGCATGTACAGTCCAGGAGGTTCCTCCAGTGCATTGATGACAACTTTTTGACTCAGGTGGTGGAGAAGCCTACAAGGAGAGGTGCTCTACTGGACCTGGTACTGACAAACAAAGAGGGACTGGTGGAAGATGTAAAGGTTGGGGGCAGACTGGGCTGCAGC
>VUYV01000168.1:1490868-1573874 GCA_008711295.1 Anarhynchus alexandrinus
ACAAGCTTGAACATAGGAAGTTCCATCTTAACATGAGGAGGAACTTCTTTACCTTGAGGGTAGTGGAGCACTGGAACAGGCTGCCCAGAGAGGTTGTGGAGTCTCCCACTCTGGAGACATTCAAAACCCGCCTGGACGCTGTCCTGTGCAACCTGTTGTAGGTGACCCTGCTCTGGCAGGGGGGTTGGACTAGATGATCTCCAGAGGTCCCTTCCAACCCTGACTATTCTGTGATTCTGTCCTTCCCCCACATCCTTTCACCTTATTCACACCCACAGTCAGCTATTTCACTACCACTATTATACACTGATGGGAAATATTCATATGAAATACACTATGCCTTTTTAGCTGGCTGTTGCTCCTGACTGCTGGAATAAGTTGCTTCATCCATGTCAGAATCCCCTCGGTCAGAATATTCCATGGATTCCACTACCTCAGGCCTTTTATTTTTTGCTCGACTACTGTCAGATGCGGATCTTCTCTTCTCGTTCATTTTAGAAAGCCCAGACTGGGAATCACTGTAATGCTGAGGATCCTGCTGGGCTCTACCACTTGCACGTTTGCCAAAGAAGTTGGCTGTCTGGCTCTGAGACAGACTGGCACTCTCAGTTCTGGAATCCTGGGAGCTCACGCTTCCGTCCCGCTTGCCTCCCGACAAACCAGACAAACTCCCCGAAACAGGCCTCTGGTGACCACAGGACCGGTTGTGTTCTTCTGAAGATGACTCTGCCTCGTTGTCTTGCACTGACGATGGCCTCCTTAAATAACCCCTGGTTCCATTACTGATCTGTGCAGCATTAGATGATGCTGAAAACCAGGAGACAAGACAGTCAGCATGTTACCAGCTACTAATATCTGCAGTATAACACAGATTTCTCAGCTTACAACCACGCAAGGTTTTACCTCTCCATATTGTGTAGAACACTTTCTATTTACAATGCAACTGGTGGGTCCTCACCAAAGGTTACTGTAACACACTACTTTGCTCAGTCTCAGAACACAATTTCAAGCATATTCTAGCTGGGGTTGCTTACAGAAGTGACTGCAGTTAGGGTAACGTTTTACGACTATCTCAGTTAGATTAGTAATTTTAAAGAAACACACAAAGTACTTTACAAAAGGAGTCAGAGAAGGCAGAGTACCCAAACTCAAAGAACTCCTCTTTAATAATAAGGAATATTTCTCTCTGTACCTTTGCATAGCTTGTCCTTGGGCTGAGAGATAACAAGTGTCACATCTTCAGGTGCATTCTCCAAAATTTCTAATGCTGCATGGTGGCTGACGCCTTCTAAACTTGTGCTATTTACGGATATTAGTCGGTGTCCTGCACAAAAGGGTTTGTTCAGATACAATCTAACATCTACATTTTTATTGATCGGTAAGAATGGAGTACAGGTCTGAAAATCTCTACACAATACATGGATTAAACATTACTAAAATTCAAGTGATGCTGGAATAGGGAACACCAATCATTAAAAAAAAAAAACCCCAAACGAAAACAAACCACAAGAAATGGTTATGAACATTTCCTCTTTTTAAACCTGCCAAACCTTTCCATATTATGATTTCTACCTTCTCTTCTGCTGTAGAAAAACAAATGCAAAATAAAAAATCAAGAAGTAAAATAAGCAATATGCCGTTCAGTTCAAGGCACAGACTAAAATGAAAAGGAAAAAAAAAAGTTTCTTCCCCCCTCCACAATAGCAGCCATATGGTTACATTAACTTTTTCTAAAATCAAAGTATAGATTTGGAGTTTTAAAAAATTGAAATTACAAAGCATCTATAGAGAGACAATAGCAAACAAAGCCCTTATGTCTATACAGAACTCTAATTTTCTGCTACTTCAAGCTTTATAATTTTTAATTTGATTTGAATGATTTTTGTTTTCATATAGTTTAACAAAGAAGTATCACCAGTTTTCAGAAATTATCCATAAGGTAACTGAAGGTCAGCATTTGTAAGGGACTGATGCCTGCAGCCATAGATGGAAACGGTACTATGTGTGTGTTTGGCCTTTTCTTTCATGTATACACCTCTTCTTATTTACACTATTCACCTGGTTTTAGAGATCCTTCCAAATCAGCTGGCCCTCCAGGAATAACCGAATGAATAAAAATTCCCAGATCAAGTTTCCCCATCTTCTCTCCACCGACTATTTGAAAGCCTATTAAAAAAAGGCCCAAAGCAGGCAAAAGTGTCAGTGATCACAGTGTAACTTAACACAATACAAGTCTGTATTTCAGAACAGACAAAATCTTACATCATTCTAATAAATGTAAAGTAAAAGAAAACCATACATCTCAAAGAAGCCTACATGAAAGTAAATAACAAAGCTTTTTTGATTAAGATTTATTGCTATTTCTGTTTTTGAGCAAGCGATTCACTTTGTCTAGCTCGCTTCCCAGAAAATTCCAGCAAAGGCTACAGAAGACAACTGTGGCAAGAGAAACACATGCACAAACAGACGACATTAAATGTACATTTGCTGACCACATGAAGTGTATTTTCTCTTCCTTAAAAATTTCTGGTTTTCTCCATTGTTAGATACTTCTCCAAAATGTTTGACCCTGGTCTTAAGAACTGAGTTTTTCAACCCCCTGTTTTCTTTTGAGGCTTCTAATGTAGTTCTGCTAATTCTACCAGGTAAACCTTGGAAGGATGTTCAAGATGAAAAAAAAAAGAAAATAGAAGACATCTGGTCTTCTCTATTCTAGCTGTAACAGCCAAGTACCACAGATTGCATGGGGAAGAAAGAGAAGAAATGATGCATTTCATATGAATTTCTTTCCTTTTTGGTCAACCCTTAAGTTACTGTGCAGGGTAAACACTAAATATTGTCTTGTTGGCTTTCCCCCCCCCCTCTTCAAATCTACACAACAGTGCTATTTTGAATGACAGACAGAACAATGTCCTTGAGGACACTTTAGAGAGCCTCCCTAAAGCACAATATTGATACCAAATCATTCATTACACATACAGTGAGAAATTTTGTGTATTTATGAAAAAAAGCTCAGTGGTAGAAGGAGGAATGGAATGCAAATATCTAGTCTTCCAGGCTCCTTAAATGTCAAATTAGTATTCCATCTGATGATATTATAAGAGTTGGAACAAACACTCCACAATTAGCTCATAATGGCTTTATGATATCTTTTTTTGGTCTTTTAAAGCCTTCAAGCTGTCACAGCTGGGAATTGTCCACATAGACAAAAATCTTGTACCTGAACAGAGAGAGAAACTTTAAAGGCCAACTTTTAGGATGACTATTTTACAATATAAACACTATCCTACACTTACAATATAGAAAAACTGAGAAACAGACTTGCTTAAACATCACTCAACAAACCAGTAGCAGGCGCTACCAAGTAAGTCCTGGCTTCAGCATCTTAAATGCCTTCGAAATCCAGCTTTCCTCAGTCCTACAATAAATACTTCAACACAGACCAGAAAACTTTTTTTTTTTTGGCTTGTAAGAACACACATGATGACAACAATTTTAAAGCCACTTACCTAAGCCCAATTTTTCATCCTTTTTCAAGTTCACCAAAGTGATCTCTCTTTCTGGTGAGGCAACTCTGTTGTGTGTTGTTTGCAGAGAGTCAACTGAAAAGCCAACATTTTGTGATCAGACACTACCTGAATGCTTCCCTTCAGGTTGGCCTTGCAGTTCTATTCCATTAAAAAAAGATTACTTCTTTGATAACCTGAAAAGCTGTTCTGAACTAGTGGGTCCAACTTTCGTCTTCCAAGACATGTTCAAATAAAAAAAGAAACAACAAACCACCACTGTTATAACTCACTGCCATCTTCAGCAGTTAAAACCTTTTATTCCTCCTAAGAAAAGCACCTAGCATAGTCTCTCGGAATCACAACACAGTTGATCCCTTTAAATCGATTAGTCTCAGATCAGCAAGGTATTTAGATCTGTGTTTACATGCCCTGCTCCGGTAGGCAGGATGTAAGCACATTGGTAAAAGTGAAACTGAGGCTTAATATATGAAGTTACTAAGAAGTCACTCAGTGAGTTCTCTTAATGATGGTCCTTCATTAAAAACCAACCAACATTAGAAACGTATACTAAACCCTATCTTTTTTATTTCCTCATTTCCAAATCCACAGGCTGCTGATTCTGCTTCTTCCAAAATCTGAACACCCTCACAACAGATTCATGTGACTCCTGAGGGTTCCCAACAGGTTAAAGTAGACCCAGGCACTTAAGAGACAAAAGGAGCATGATTTGGAAAAAAAACCCAATCTCCTGAAACTTCAGGAAACACCAATATACTCTAAGTCTGAACTAATGAATTTGCTACCTAGAGAGAAGATACAACTCATTGGGTATGGAGTGCCTGGTATACTTTTGCCTTAAGTGGAACATGCAATTCCACAATGGCAGAAACTACTGAGCTCTACACACTGGTACAAGCAGAAAACAGTGGTGGAAGAGAGTGCAACAGACTGCATCACATAAAGAAGGAGTTTTTCTCCCACAAAACCAAGTCAAACCTAAAGAATACAAGAACTAAAAAGAAAACACAGTCGTCTTGGGCTTTACAGAACCAGTAACTTCACAAGTAAGGGAAATGAGCTTTGATGACCATAGTATATTAGGTAATAGCATCCTTCAAGTGTCAAACTAAACAGACACTATTCATATTTGAAAAATATTACACACAGATGTCAAAATCTCCCCAAAGAAGCAATCCAAAAGAAATATTAGGAGTTGTATTTAGGAAAAGGTCCTATCCAACTAACTGGGAGAGGCATTTAAGAATAATAAAGAAACAGGACAGGTGGAAGTGAAGCCCTTGACAAGTGCTTCACAAACTTAATGAAGTAATTCTATAGTCATATTATTTATCAACTCACCACTCTCTTTTGACAGCATCGATGATGGAAGGTTTCCTGAAGTATTCATGCTAATGCCTGTGACATGAATAGAAATATTAGACATCATTGTTATTTATTTTTTTTTTTAATACAAAAGCTACCAAGAAGTATTTCAGACTTGACACAGTGCACGAGCTCACTCACAATATCAGGTCACTTATTTTAAAAATTAATAAACATGAAAGTAGTTTTGGATTAGCAAATACAAATCACTCATGTACTTTGGTTGTAGTTCAAGGTTCAGATAGATGGTAGCTCATGCAGAAGCAAAGAATTAAAGAAAGGACAGAGGTTTGGCCTTTACAGCCACTGTTAACTTGTGATAAAATTAGTGGATCTTTAAGAAACAAAGTCAAGACTAAATTTTCTAACATGATTGGATGAATATGCATATATGAATTAACCTAATGTGACTATGACCTAATAAACCAACACAACAGGAATCCTGTAAGATTTTGTACAGTAACAAATAAGTTGCTGCAGTAACAAGCAATTTGAACCAAATATTTCTATTTGAATTGGTTTACATATAGAATCATATTTTCTTTGGAATGATCAATGCCAAGCAAATATCGCCACACTTTAAAGAGGATGAAATAATAAATGTACTAAGTTATGAAAGTAAACAAGGTAAGATAATTCAAGCTTCTTAGGAAAGTAGTCCTGGCCTTTTCCAAACCTCTGAACCCTTAAGTTTCAGCTGATGTTTCATCATGCAAAGAATGTGTGTCCCCCAGCACAGGCAAAGTGAAGGAGCAAGGCTTTCTGACATACAGCTAAGATCCTTACCAGGATTGCTGCCCAGATTATGGGTAAGCACATGATAACAATAATTGTAAAGCTAAAAGCAAAGGATAAATGGCTGCAGCTGGTCACTAGAGTTACTAGAGAAACTGTGTGCCCCATCTCACTCTTCAGTAGCTTTTGCTCTCGGTACTGAAAAAGTGTGGTTCCCAAGTCAGTCCTGGTTTCAAGGGCAGTGGGGGCAGATGCTGTTGTGTTTTTGGTTTGGTTTTTTTGTTTGTTTGTTTGTTTGTGGTTTTTTGCAAGTTTGTTTATATTGAACCCCATAAACTTAACCTTCTTCCACTTTTTCCGATGTTCTGTAACTAATCAATATTTTAATATTAAGCAAAAGCAAACCAAGAAAAGCAAGCTAAGGCTGCAGATGTTTCAGTCATTGTAGTTTCCATTATTATAACACGGAACCTCCTATAATCAGAAAATGATGACACACAGAGTACATCTGGCTTAGCTCATTAGAAGAGTGTTTTTGTGAAACACCCAATGCACTGCAAAAAAATTGTACCTAATTTATTATATCCAAATGAGACCAAACAAAAAAGAACTGTGCAGTTACTGCTCAGAGGTACTAGCCAATAGCCAGCTTATGCCAAACTGAGTGCACTTCCAAAAATCACTCCCTGCATGCTTTCCACTTAAAGAGTTCAACCTTGACAAACAGACTGTGAAGACTAGCAAATTATTGAAAGATCCACACAATAAAATGGCACTCTGAATTGACAAAATGGAAGATGTTTTCTGGAACAGCTTTTACAGTGAAGTACTAAAACTTTGCGTTCCTGTGTACAGACTGGTGTTATCCAAAGGATTTTTTTGATTCATTGCAATAATTATTCAGGAACTACAGGCAACTGGCCTGGATTACTTGAACATGTGATACTCTGCTCCCTTTGTCAAATTGAAATACTACCATCAGTTAATATATATCAAAGCATTACACCCGAAGGAATTTTAGAGGTTGGTTAGTAAATACAGTAATATTATTTTTTGCGTGCTGACCTACAACATAGGCTTGACCGGTATCTTCAATGGATGATGAGTCTGATTCATTTTTCTTTCTTTCAGGGCTTCTACTTAAACCTGCATGAGATTTTGAACTTAAAGGGGAGAAGGAGAGAAGGGGGAACCAGACAGAGGGAAGAGGAAGTTGGGAGAGGGAAGGGAAGGATCAATGTAATAAAATAATGGTATGAATAATAAATCAAAACTGATGCAAAATGTACATTGACTGTACACAAAGATATTGCAGGGTGGTCAGAGAGACTCTTACTTGCTCAGTTTTAACGCTCCTGCTGCTGATCCAGTATCAAATTGTGGCATTTGCTGAAAGACTCTTCCCATTATGTCTTCTATTTTTTGGGGGGAAGAGTCCAAAGCAGTAATAATATTTTTCCTTGGGGGGTAAACAGAGATGTGGCTCTGACTCAGATCGTGAAATGACTTGCTCATAACCCTGGGTCTTTCCTCCCATGGAGTCTTATCGTTCTTGTCCTTTGAAGAGCCAGGGAGTGGCTGGAAGAGTGAGAGCTCAGAGCAGGACAGCCTTTTCAGAATCTCTGCTTGAACAGACAGAGGTCGAACGGCAAGTCGGTTCAAAGTGCTGCTGGCCAGGCTACCGGTACTGATTGCTCGTCCCATGTTGAAACCTTTGACAGAGTCTGCATGAAGGTTTAGGCTCCTAAATGAAGCCCTTTCTGTGAATTTTTATTTTTAAACAAAAAACAAACAAATAAATTTAAATTATACAGTAGAGTTAGTATGACCTCCTTGTGTTAAGCATGCATTTTAAACAACCAAGTCACACAAAGAACATTTTCTCTAGATGCTCAGAAGTATGTATCATCATCAGGTACATACAACCACCATGTAGTTTGTTCAGGAAGCAAAGTTTGGAGTTCATGACATTACACTAACCTGACCATCTATTACACTGAAGTCCAAAACCACAGAATAGCAGAATATTTAATAATCCCCTTATTAGTATGAAGGCTCGTGTTCCCTGTTAAACTGCTGTGCCTTATACACAGGCACATCATCTCTTTCTGTAAACTAAACAAATATTCTCAAGCCAAATGACCTGGAAGACTACACTTCCTTTAACCTGCTCATACAAGTCTTTTCCAGAATTTGAACAAATAGGGCTCCCCCACCTCTATGCTATCAGATCCTACCAAACTTCCATCCATCCATTGCTTGGTTTTCTTCAAATGACTCCCTGACATGCTTACAGTACAGCTGCAAAGTTGTGGGGGCTTGGCAGCATCTCTACCTGGTAAAAGAGCATCAGTTCACTCAGGTGCACTTGGGGACTTCCCCTGCCAGAAACATTCTACATGTTTAAGCCCAGAACAGAAGGTGTTGACTAGGGTTTGCCAGACTTTTTGACTCGTGAACTAGGATTCCCTTGAGCAGCAGAGAGAAACAGGTTTTGGATTGTAATTAAATTACTGTCAGCTGAGTCGTGGGAACTGTCTGGGTGGATGTTCTTAGCTGAAAGCAAATGCAAGATAATACAACTTAGCCTAACCCCCTCTTAATTCAGAGCAAAGCTGAGCAGGACTCATTTCTGTTAGCCTAACTGCCTCCTAAGGCTAGCAGTTAAGTTCCTGTGGCTTGGCTCTCGCACAGAAACTTGATAAGCTGTGGCAACATGTATGCTGGTTAGAGCCTTTAAAGGAAATCAGGCCATCTGAACTCTTCATAAACTCCACTGATGTCTTGGAGTCAGTTCCCAGGGAAGTCTGAGGAAAAGTAATCCTCAACTCCGTATATATTTCTGATTTAGGGTTAACTAGTGTTTTGTTTTGTTTTGTTTTTTTTTTAAACTACATACAGCTAGGAAATAAACTGCTTTAGGAAGCTGCACTGTAGCTCAAAAGGAAAATGCTACTTTTTGGTAAATATCATCCATTAGCTTTACTAAATGCCGAAGTATTCACCATTAACGACTATTTGGCAAACACAACCTCAGCACTGTCATTCTAAAAGCTACTCCTTCCTCCAGTACCTAGGGCAGGAATTAACTGCAACAGCAACTCATGCTTTCTCTAAAATAGGCATACAGATTGAGAAGATTTAGTTGTGGAAAGTATTTTTTTTGTCCTTTTCAAAGTTGAATTAGTATACCACTACCACTTACTTACCCATACCAAATACCTCCTCTAGTCATAGCCACCAGACAGACTAGGTGAGCCACATAAGAACGGTTTTGCTCCACCAGACCAGAGATCCACAAATCTCATTATCCTGACTCTGACAGAAGCTATCAATGACACTTGCTCTTGTTGTGTTCCCATCCATGGGAAAACTACCTTAATAAAATATTCTAGTATCTCTTCTCTAGATGTCATACTTACCCTCTTCAAACACCAAACAGGATTTCCCTATGGATTTCAGATTAATACTCACATCGTTATCTATATAGACATTAGGCCTTTCATACCTTCTGCCACCCCCTCAACCGAAAATTCTCACATGCTCAAAACTCATCCTTTGTAAGGCTGACTTAACCCTGGCTTCATCTTTGTCATTTTCTATATGCCCTTTCAGGAATCCAAACACCCATATTAAAACTCAGTGCTTGGTTCTGTTCTGTGCATGGCCACAAAACATAATAAACAAAATAAACCATCATTCCTCTTGTTATAGCCTACCTCCTTTCTTATGTACCATAAAATTGCTAGTATTTTTTCTTTTCTTTCTTTTTTTAAAACTTTGTGTCTCATCTCTTTCTGTTCCTGCAGAAAGAATGTTATTCAAGAGGCATTTTCCTTCGATTTTTCCAAGCCTAACTCTTTCTATTAGATTTACATGTGTTAAAATGGTCTCTCCCAGGTCAATGAAGGCATTGTGCAACAAGTGAAAAACATGCCATGGTACATCACAGGGGCTGTAAAGTGCTCTTCCTTATGCCTCCATCCTTTTGTTGTGTTACATGAAAATTTGTTAACTGTCACTATGCACGGCAGGTTTTCTCCCTTGTCTCAAAATATTTTCTCCATTCACTAGCTGAAATCAAGGTGAGTCTTGCAAGGCACTGTAATACTGTATTTCTAAAGAATCTTCCAACGCATATTAATCTTCTGGAGTCTGCTAACCCAGAATCAGTCCTTAAGTAAGAAACCTTCAAAACATACACTTCCTGTGGTGATCTGCCTTGAGATAATAATATTGTCACTTGCCCTTTTTTTACTGTTTTGCTGAGTGCTTCCAACCACCAGTTTTTACTGACATTTTAAGGCCTCTGGAAAAAAGACAAAATACTTGATGCTTCTGCAGGCCAAGAATAATGCTTCCCAAATACTGCCTGGGATTTCACTGCTCTAACAAAAGTTAAACAGTACTTATAATTAATATGCTATTTTGACTACCTGCTTCATCTTTGTTTTGTCTTACCTGTATTACAATACTTTCTTTTTAGAAAAATATTATTCTAGTAACTCTATTGCTATATGTATACACATACGCAGGAAAGAGAAACATGGCTAATCAATTTATATCAGTAAAGTTATGACAAAAGCAAACTTTTGTTTGAATTGTTTTTATGTTTAATAACCAAGTGTAATGGAATTAACCATAAAACTGACATTTGCTTCTGATCACGAACGATTGATGAAATTTGGGACCTCTGAATTCCAGGTGATCTGCACTGCACAGAAGCAAACTATTATTTTCCAGACTCCCAAAGCACAACACATAGTTCATGTGTAAGAGCAACCAAGTTTGCCTAGCTAAGAAAGCCTTTCACATGCTGCTTTTCTTTGCAATTCAGGATAAGCAAGCACTAAGTTAGAGACTGGAACAAAGGCTTTAAGACACTTGGTCCTATTTCTTTCCACTAAGTTAGTTGAATAGAAAAAAGGCTGCATAGTTGCATCATGTCTTTCCCCACCCCACCCCCCCTTTTTTTTTTTTTTTTTTNCTCCATCCCAGCTAGCTGGGGGAAGTCTGGATTAGCAGCAACTGGAATGCAGACAGATAAAGCAGGGAACAAAGAAAGAATGAGCAGGCAGACTGAGCAAAATAGCATTTCCAGGCTGTGATGAAGGCCAGCCAGCCAAGTGAGCTCTGTTCCTAATAGTGAAGAAATTAATAAAGAGGGTTTTTTCAATGACTTCATTCTCCAATTAATATTTTCTATCTAAAAAGAACATTTTTACATTTTCTATTATACACACAAATTAGATGGCAATTCTGAAGAAAACTGACTAGCTTCAGTGTTGTTCCTTACGAGGTCCACCAAACATTAAGTGGAATAGACAGCTACACCCACAGCTTACACATGCAGCATCATGAAATGTGCCCTATTTTATTTGCCCTCATATGATCACATCATTTTTTCCTGTACTTCCACATTATCAAACCAATTCATTTCACATTAAGCAAACGGTAAAAATCCTACTATTGAAGTATCTGCAAGTTCTTTCTGAAAAAAGCCAAAAGCCATTAATCAAATTCACAACCAATTTTTAGATTCCTTTTATTTTACAGGAACTGCTGCGTGCCAGCTCTGTGTGATCTGCCAACTCTCTTTTTTTTCCCTTAAACAAAATGTAAACAAACTTAGCTAGTAGATTCTCTTTATAGTATAAACCCTCCAAACGTAGAGCTACACATACGTAGCACTCAGCAGAATTACTGAAGCTCAAGTTTACTTTTTCTCCTTACAAAAAAAAAAAAAAAGATTGTTATTAAAAAGTATCACAGTCCTTACCAATGTCCTGAGTGTCTTGGTTGCTCTGCCTGGTTCTCATCTGTAGTTGGAACTTATGCTGGGAAGAGCAGAGATGCAAAAGGTACTGGCAAGTCTTACTATTGTCAGTTTGAAATGCATGCTTGATGCCATCTGATGTGTTCTGCAAAGTTATTTTCTTCTTCTACACAATGCAGAAAGAAAAATTTTGAAGAAAATGATTTTTTTTTTTTTAGCCTACAAAGAATTGTGTATTTGCTTGTGCACAGTTACAGCATTCAAACTTTTCTGAAGCAAAATGCACAAAGGGAGAGATTTCTGTTAAAATACAGTTGAAAGTAATTTGAGATTTACAAAGTAGCACTTTAAGCTACTTCTGGGCTAGCTGAGATTGTACTTCAGTGCTGTTAGTGCTGACTAATGACAACCAGCACTACCACATTTTGCAGAATGGGGTTTTCAAAAGCCCCCGAGGAAGTCACAATGTGTGCTACCACTCAAGAGAAAAAGAACTAGATGCCCATCTAATTATGAAATCTACCAGTTAATGTTCCAGGTCTTAAATTTATCTTTTTAATAATTTTTAAACTTAAATTTACCAATTCTAGTTAAAATCATATCACAGATTAAACAGGCTGTAGCTTTTCAATAAGGTATCTGACAGAAGTAGTTTTCAATACCTGTATAAAGGTAAGCATTTGAACCTGAACACTAAGGTTGGTGGTTTTGTCCAGATCAAGTGTCAGCCCCTGTCATCCATTATCATTTAACTTAACTATTCTTGGAAAGATAACAATTTAAAAGCAACATAGGTGCATCTGAGTATTTGCCAGTATCCAGTCCTCCAATGCAGGAGTCTTACATTGGTGCTCCTTCACTACCCATGTCCCATACAACAGCATGAGCAGATTGCCCAGAAATGCAGTAAATGGGCAGATCTTCTCCCCATGTTAAGAGCAGCCCTTGATCTATCTTTTTAATAGCTCTTTCCTTAGAAGGCAGGGAACCCATGTTTCACATCAATACAGATTTGCCAAAACACAGGTGCTAAACTCTTCTGAGGCTGGAACTTCACCAGCATAGAATGCAAGGCAATAAAAAGAAAAAAAAAAAAATCTTTAAAACATCAAAACTC
This sequence comes from Anarhynchus alexandrinus, assembly GCA_008711295.1. Classification (NCBI taxonomy): domain Eukaryota; kingdom Metazoa; phylum Chordata; class Aves; order Charadriiformes; family Charadriidae; genus Anarhynchus; species Anarhynchus alexandrinus. Next base: position 1,503,389 of record VUYV01000168.1, read on the forward strand.
CTATTTCAATACAACACAGCTCAGCCACACAAAATGTAGAAAGATTACACTGTAAAACAGCAGCTTAGTTTGCAAAAATAACAAACACACAAAACCGGTATCTGGAGATAGAAACATAGACATGTACACACAGAAAAGAGACTGACTTACACTAAAGGATATTTTCTTTGTCTCTCTCCATGGGAAGCGTAGTACAGGTGTGCGGGCACCATTACGAACTTCAAAAATAACAACTCCTTTGGAGCACACTCCCAGAAGTATACCTGTTTGGGATCTCTTCTCAGGTAACACATGATGAAGATGAACCCCATATTCTGTGAGCCTCTGACACAACTGTATAGATCAATGCAATGAAACTTCTAAGAATATGAAGTTAATACAATTTTTTTATACCTCTGTATAAATATTTTAATATATGCATATATATGTATTTTACAAAAAAAGATTCCTCTCTGCCTGGTGATTGCACTTACACAGTTTACAGATGTTACAACACAGACACATCAGCTGCTCCAGAGGGTTATAAGTCTTGGTAGTATCTCTTCACCTGCCAAACGCTACAGCAAATGAACCCAGCATTTATTAAAATTAAACAACGAAGCATGAATCGAGAATGCCTGTGAGTAAATCAAACTTGCGCAAACCAATTGTTGGCAACAAACTGTAACTAGCCAGATGCACTTGTTACTGACACATTTCTTAAACACAGGACTAGATTAACCTGCAATTCTGTGATCACATTAAGGCATCATAACTGCCAAAAGACAGTTTCACTCGCTCTGCACTCTCAGTTATTCGTTCCTGCTTTGTCTTCAGTACTGGCATAAGGAATTGATGTAATGACTCAAACATACGCAACTGCCCTCCTCTCCCCACCCTCAGTCAGTCTAGGTTTAGCTAGGATCAAGTCCCCTACTCTTGTTCTCTGTGGTTAAGTTACAAGAACACTTCTGCCAAACAAGCAACAGACTTAAAGGGGCAAAGTCAGTTGAGTGCCTCTTCCACCACGTTCTCAAAGACACTGTGGAACTACAGCGTGACTGTGGAATTAGAGTGTAATGGTTATCCAGTGTTGCAGCAGCAAACCATCACCCCCTGAACTCGTTTGCAGCCATTGTAGACAGGACCCAATCATTATCTCATGAGCAACAGCAGCAAAACCCATAATTACATTTCTTAATGGGTCCTTTTAGAATAAACCAAATATATCTGTGATTATAGTTGTCTTATCTTCTTACATAGTACCTGCACAAGAAAGTCTGCTTGGTAATGCTACTGGCTTCCTTCATACCAAGCACTGTAAACAGTATTAGCTGTTACAAAACTTTTCATAATTTAAATATCTTTTTTATGCTCAACAGAGAGAACAGAGGACTTAGGGAATGCAGGGTGTGCTGCCTCATATTCATAGCTTCCTTTAGAGTAAACACAAGGATCAATAGTTGCTTTTAACTAGTTTGAGCTAAAGCAGGAAGACTACTGGTTGGGAAAAAAAAAAAGTGGAAGAACTTCCTTCCCATCTTCTAAGATTGCTTTTCACTTGTCATGATGTGTCTTTTGAGAAGATCTTTCCAGCTTTCTTCCTTTCAGTGTTATTTAGAACCTGAGCTGTTTTCCTGTGCTTTTGCTTGAAGTTGGTGCACCCATATTCCCAGGAGTAATTTCTTAAGTCAGACATTAAGGGAGCAAACTGCTGCCCACTTACCTTCAAAAATTCTAATTCTGTCTCTTTTTCAGATGCACCCACGTAAGTGCTATGCAATTTTGGCAGCTCTTCCTTGATGTAGGACAGATCTAGTTTCTCCATCACTCTAGCCGGGACGTAGTGTTCTAGTCTGAAATATGACATGCCATGCACCTAAAATGCAAAAAAAAATTATGATAGCATCTCCATATACTATTCTATGAGCACAAATGAAGCATAAATATGTATTTTAAAGAGAATCATGTTACATCTGAGTAAGGGGAGGGATTCAGAATCTCAACCCTGACCCAGAGCTTAATTTCACATATGGTCTCTTCCTATTCAAGCCTGACTCTACTTCCACTGAAGAGAGAGGGTTCAACACCCAGATCTTGAACTAGATTCTGCAACATGCCTGTGTTAGACTAAAAGAAAACTTGCCCACAGCAAAAATTGCCGGGAGCGTATCAGCTGAGCTTCCACTCCAGGGCAGAGCTGTGAAGCATGTGTGGCAGCTCACAGTCCATTCTTTAATTAAGCAGCAAGAACAGTTTCTCAAAGGTGAAATCAATGGTATACCTCTGCCTGGTAATCTCCATATTCAGCTTGGAGAGCTAGGGATGCTAATAATAAGGCTGTCTCATCATCACAGTGCATCCTGTCTTCCAGGATGTCCTTCCGCAACTGCAGATAATACTGGTGACAGGTCAGCGTATGCCTAGAACAGGAAAACAAAACAAAAACCACAAAACACCCACACACCATCTTTGGTACTCTTTTTATAGCAAATTTCCAGTATTTGATTAATATAAAATTTCTGTCCATAAGTTTAGGGCTTAAGGGTTATAAAAAAAAAATCATACACTCACTGTATAAGACTGACATCATCCACAAAAAACTTTATTCGAAAAAACAGAGTGAAGTTGACAGGGGGCTTGTTCTTTTTCTTTGGTTCTTCTTTCCATCCTTCTGGAGCTACTTTACTTAGCTTTATGTCAGGATCAACGAAGAAAAATTCATTGTCTGCCATGAATGTTAAAGGGAAAGCACATGGGTAAAAACATTAAAACCAAATATCTTCTGCAGCTGAAGGATCAAGACCAGATTTACAATTCTGAAATTTGGTTTGAGCAGTAAGGTTTTTGGTTGACTACCAATGGCTTATAAGCACAATAGCTATTAAAGAGAGCACTGAATAAGGGCAGAAGAAATAATTTTACAGCTATCCAGAAGACATCGGTAAAAAAGAAGTTACCTTCAGTGATAGGTACAAAATAGGATCTAGGGTTTCTTTAAAATTTCAAATTTCTTATCCCATAGGAAATCCAAAATCTTTCATTACTTCCCTCTCTTACTACTTCTGTGCCATTTACATTTATGCAAAATGTTTTCAAGGCTTTCTAAATTCCCAAGAGCACGGGGAGCTTGCCATGGACAGAGTAACCTCCTGGGCTGCTCCAGGTTTCTATCTCACACCAATATTCTAAGCGCTACAGTTCTGCAACAGCCTGTGAGATATACCAACAGGAAACTTGGGTCTGAACACATTAGTTCTGCCACAATTACCTTCTACCCAGTGGGAAAAAAACAAGTCCAACTTATGGTGTGTTCTAATAGTGAAAAATTAACAGCTCAGGAGCAAATTCATTTTTTCTTAAGGCAACTTCCTCTATCCAAGGGGCCGTCCTATGCATCCATACAGGTCTGCCTCCACAAAAGGCTGCAACATTGCCTAGGGCATATTAGCAAAACCCAAAGCCCTTTCATGTCCTCTGATGGCAGTCAGAGTGTCAGAGTGAAGGCAACAAACAGCAGGGAAGAAAACTCGGCAACCAAAAGGATAAGGCTGCCCAAGATGAGCTGGCATTACTCAGGCAAACATAGAATTTTATTGAGGAATGTATTTTGAGTTATATTCTCTTGTATTGAGGCAAAGTAAACACTTTGTAGATGCCAGGCAGTCTCTGCTTATCTTTTCTCAATGCCACACAGCTAATTCTTCTTATTCTGTACCTGTCAACTACATCAAATCATTATTCTTACCTCTTAAAGTAGCCAATCCAAACAAGTGATGCTCCACCAAGCCAATATGGGCAACAACCATATCAAAGACATCTTTACATATCGTTTTGGTATCACAGGTCAGCTCCAGCTTTTGCCCACTTAGAAGCATCACATTTACTTTTCGCCTGGTGTCATCATTCTTCCCTTTCCTAGTCTGCATTTTGTGAAATAAAATATCACAACATTCACACTTGTGATAAAAGCACATTTGTTCGTTTAACATACTTCCCCTGCCACTGATTGCTGAATAGCCCCTTTCTTACCAAGATAGACTTTGGTAGGTCCAAGGAGATGAATGGCTCGATCGTCATTTTCACAAACTCAGGGCCAAAGAAATTCTGCAAATCACAGGAGTATGAATAAACATTGTGTTGCTGGAACAACAGACTGAGGCACAGTTAACTACTGCCCTGCAAATGCCAAAGAGGAATCAAAGGCCGAAACTAGAAAGTTGCACTGAATTCCTCCCGTGAGCTGGTAAGTCTAAAGAACCCGATTTTGCCAGCATGCGTGCCAGATACCACTGGCAAGCTACAGTGTTGGGGACTTTATTACTCTGCTTATTTTCCTTCATTTGCTGGGCAGAAAGCCAATGCTGTAATATCATTTGTCTTCCTTTAAAATACAAGGTGTGGGTTGCATATTGGGACCATCTGGGCTTATCTCAGTAAGCAACTGCCTGACATTACTAAGGTTTTCTGCATTGGTGGCATTTCTGCCTTGACAAATCTCTGCCTGTGAGACACAAGTCTCATCTCCTGAAGACTGAAATGTTACAGCCTAATTCTATCTGTGGGGTTCAAGTAGAAATCCTGGACAATTTCTGTCTGCCTGTAGATAAATGTTCTACTAATTCACCCTCTAAAGTATAGGAGGTTACCTATCCAAACTGTTACAGGAAGTCCTCTGCACAATACCCACTTCAATACCACATTAAAAAAGTGGCCCAAGATTCACCTTTTGAGGTAAAACCTCCATTGGCTACTGGCTACTGTGTACTATATGGAAAACATCTGCACATAAACCTCTTAAGCACCGAGGGGGAATCAACCTGGTTAGTTAAAGGCTACATGAACGAAGCGGTCAGTTCTATGGACTGGAGACAGACACAGGAACGATTATCCTGGATTACGACAGCAAAGTCACTTCAGTTTTGTTTAAAGTTTTCCCATCCTTAAAAAAATAGTAATAAATAAATCCAATTCACTGAAAGCAGCAGCAGAGGGCATCAAGCCATCATCTCTTCTAAACATCAGCCAGTCTATTTACCTATACCTCTCTTTCTCTGTAATCTTATATTTCATCCACATACCAAGCCAGCTGGGAAAGGAAAGGGCACGATGATTCAGGGTGAACTCAAGGGCCAAATGAAACCTCTCTGCCTTTCTTCACCTTCCCAATCTATCTATTCATTTAATAAACTTTGATGCTGGTGGGACACATCCACATTCCACTAAGAGAAATAAATGCAAATCAAAGTGGTTGAAAACACTACAGAATACAGGAGAAAACTACACCTTACCTTTGTTAGGATGCTATATTGTATAATCGATGCAATCTTTAGTCAAGCCTTGCTGTCTGTTTTAGCATCTCTTGATACTCCTTTAGGCTACATAGCCTAAAGCATTAGTGAATGCCACAAAACCTCAGACTTTTACTCTGTGAGAGCAGGTCTTTCCTATCAGGGCAACACCAAACACCTAGCATTTCATCTGTTGATGACTGTTTATTACAGGACCTGGTTTATGAATCTTGCGTATTAGAGTTTCAGTCAAGACACTGCTCTGTTTCAATGAAAATAAGGGTTCACCTGAGATCAGGGCATTACCCTCAGTTTTCTTTGTGTCATGGCTGTTTCCAGGGCTATTTCTCTCAGCGGATCTCTGGTGATGTCAAGCACTGAGGACCTAATTGCATCTCCTGGGTAGAGGTTAGGTCGGGACTGCCTGAGAGCCATTCGAGCCTGCAGTTGCATCATTTCTTCTTCCTGACGCTTTAGCATCACTTCTTGACTTATTGGATTGCCTTCAAATGGTGCTTCATGTTGCCTATGGTATAGTCAGAGGGGATGAAAGACATTAGTAGGTATGCCTAAGACATTCTGCTGCTTTTAATATTTAAGTGGAAACCCAGAACAGAAAAACTAGCCAAGAGGTCAGCACTCTGCAACAATCCTTCCATACAGAAAATGAGCAACATGCCAAGTTTCTACAGCTGCCTGTCATTTATTCATATGAAAATAAAGGCTCAGCTGCAGTCTAAAAAAAATATTTGACACTACGAACCCAGTGAATCAGTACAAAACCAGTGAATACACAGGAGGAAGAAAAATATTTAAGCTTTGAAAAATATCTTAATTCCTCTGTTCAAGCAGGCACTGTGAAAAAGGCATGCTCAAAAACATGTCGTTAAAGAGAAAACTAAAATAGTATACTTAGATAAGTAAATATTGCTCCAGTCACCTTCTCTGTAGCAATTCTTTTTGAACTCTTTGCACAGCACTGTTATGTATTCCCTGATTTTTATGAGCCGTAGTAAAGCTTGAAATATTTATATAAGTATTTTATGTATCAACATCCTATATACTAAATTATTCTAAATATCATAGGTTAATATTTTCATCACCTTATTTTGCTGAAAAAAATCCCTTTTCTTTTAAGTTCTTAAGAATGGCTTGGTTGATACACAGCCACCACAAAGAATAAATTAGAGTCTAAATTAATAATCCGAAGGAAAAGAAGAGACAAACAAACGAAAAACCCATCAGTATTTCTGAAAAACTCAGCAACCTATCCTCCAGTTGTTTCTCAGCAGGTATGGATCCCATATGTCCTACCAATTTTGTTCTCCGTGGAAGAAAAGAAATCCACGTCCCATTTTGGGTGAACAAAAGCCATTTTTTATTTGAAAATCAGGAAGTCAGGAAATGCAAAGAAAGGAGAAATCCAAGAAAAATAAAACCAACTTCCACTCCCCTCCCTCAGTCCCATGCTTATAGAAAAACATTTTTACACCACAAACTAAATAGAAACCAATCAAGGCTTCTTTAGAAAACCTAAACAAGAAAAAACAATGCTTTCCCTCTGTTAACATAACTAGAGAGGCAATTTTTAAACACAAATGGACAGGGGAAACTAACAAGACTTACATCCACCAAAACCCACTTTCAGCAATTCTAAGCTAAGAGTTAGTTTAGATGGTACACTAGAGTCATGAAAAACATGAAAGAGCAAAGAAAGTGTTTTGAAGCCTGCATGTCATTGCACTGAAGTTTAGGAATACAGATAAATGTAGAGTAAAACCTGCACTGATACTAACATACAGCCCTTTGCAGTTAGAGGTAATCTACAGACTTTTAAAGACATTACATTTATATACCTACTTTTTAGATGAACCTAAAGATGTGTTTGGCAAATGACAAATCAGTTAATAGAGAAAACACACCTGTCCAGACAGTACAGTTGTCTATGGTAATTGATGGACATGATTTCAAATTTTTTTTTTCATCTTTTTACATAAAGTTTCTAATGAATGCCAATAGTGTGAACAGTGCACTGCATTCTCTTAATTTTTTTAATACTAAAGTTTCATTGGTTAGCATACAAAACCAGCATTAAAATAAGAAGAGTTACATTATCATGAGAGTCCAAACAACAGAACACCACTAATGCGCCACAAACTGAGCAAAACAATGCTGAAGTCCCTCAAATTGAATTTCAGGGAAGATATAGAGTAGTTACAGAAAAATGCACTAATGTAAGTCCATTATCCTTTCCATTGTGCTTTCATTGTGCTTTTCATTGGGCTTTCATAGCCTCGCTTCCCTTCTCCCTCCTCTGTTCCTTTCTGCAGAGTTAATAATGTGCCCCTAAAAGGACAAAGTAATGAGAAAAGGCCTCAGACCTGCAAAGACTTGCGCACATGCTTAGCTTTTCATCGAGAGGAAGCTTATTAAGATCAACATATGTGGGAATATTCACAATGAACTAAGTTAAATACACCCACGAGCGCCCTTCAGATCAAGGTCTAAGGATGGGCTCTGAAAGAAAACAAAACCAAACACTTTCTGAACATAAATATCTATGAATTATCAAAGATTATACAAAAAAAGACAGACATGTTGCAACTGGCTGTATCTGAAAACACTTGCTAATGTGAAAACCCCTACTGCAAAAAAAGACCATTGCCATTTTAATAACACACAGCTCTGTGCAACAGAAGCAATCATAAGTTACTGTGTAAAGTATTATCATTATATTGGTTTACCATCTTTGTTGACGTGCACTAGTTTCTCTGAAAATTGGGGTAAGTGTAGGGTGTTTGGGGAGGAAGCTCAAAAACTTAGTGGTATAAAAGTTTTCCTAACTTATTATATAAACACTATCACCAACCAGAAGTCAGCACGCTTCAGCATCCTGGGTAAGTAAAACTAACTCTGGCTTGGTCAGATTGCCAATTTTCTATGGAGGGTGTCAGTATGATTCACTCTTTAGGTTCCAAGACAAGGAATGCATCCCTCATTCCACAGAAGAGGTGGTACTGTTGACAGATACGGGTAGAGGCCTTCTGTGAAATTCAGAATATGCAAGTACTATTACTCCAAAAAAAAAAAAAAATCCAAATTACATTCTTAACAGATAACATCATAAAAGTATGTTTCCTATGGTACTTCATCAGACAAGTACTTGGCTGCTACTCTGTATTTTCATCAATGTCTGACTGCAAACCAGAATATCACAGTTCCTTATTAACCTGAAGACGGTAGGTGATAAGTCACCTGAAAGGCTGACTCCTATAAAAGAAGGAAGCGAATTAATTCCTCATCTATTATACTTACCAAGAAATTAGCAGGTATTAGATCAGAGAAGGAACTTGGAAGAAGGGAAGCAGGTAGGCTTCTCTAATGATTAGTGCAGTGGAAAGGTCAGGAACAGACTGAGAAAGACGGATGCCTTTTGGTAAAGTAGGAAGGATATGGAAATGAAATCTAGTGGAAGGAAAAGGCAAGAGAAGGAAGAGATCCATGTCAGCTGCTGCTCCTAGAGAGAAGAAGGAAGAAATAGTAAAGGAAGAAAAAAGAAAAAAAAAGGGGGGGGGGACACGACAAAAGTAAGGAATACAAGAAGCAAAGAGGAAACACAGACACAAGTATACATTGCCATGAGGAAAGCATTCCAAGAAGTTTAATGGATAACAACAGTCACAGATCACATGAAGGGCTTGAGTGTATTCTGAGTACTGAAAAATCTATGGCTTCTGCTAGTTTAAGAGCAGGCCAGCCCATCCAAACAGCACAAATCACGCTGGCTGATAACTCTGAACAGTTTCATTGTTTGGGTTTTTTTTTTAATATTGGTGGCGGAGTCCCTCAAATCCAAATCCCCCTATTACATTTACAACTCAGTTTTACGAGGATAATTCTGTGGATAATTAATCAGACTGCTTCTAAGGACGTGCCACAGGAGCAGTAAATCTAATATGTAGTGAAATACAGACAGTATCTCTGAACACAGAGGAAAACATGGAAACATGCTCCCAAGTGCTGATGGAATTCAAGTAATGGATTGGTACTACTTGTTATCAAGCATTTTACTTTGAGAGCTTATGTTTCTGAAGTTATAAAAGTCATGGTCTTCTGCAACACAGGACAGTTTAAAGCAGCAACATGCAATGGTCTGGATAAAAATATTAAGTTACTTTCTTAGAAATCTCCTGGCTTAACTAGCTAGCATCTTTGATGGCATCCCTTTTTACGCTTGTTAGCACTGAAAAGTTTCAACAGCTGTTGGAAAAAGACAAAGATAGATAGAGCATGCATTGTTTTCTATTCAGCTCACATAATTAACAGAGATATTATCTAAGCATTATTTTGGGACCAAATTCTGCTCATGGATGCTTTCCTGTTTCTCAGCTAGTCTATCAAAAAAGCTAGTAAAACTAACTTTCAGGAGTTCAGCCTCATTTTTCTGTCTTGGATACACTTACTAGTCTGGTACTTAGGTGTTTTGTTTGTTTATTTGTTTTTAAAAAAAAGCTTTGTCACCTTATGAAAATAGGGGAACAATTATGAAAATCAGTAAAGAACTATCTGTGGTATCCTACCATGACAGTTTTGTTCAAGTACAGAGTAGTATCTTTTAGCAAAGGCACAGAGAGGAGGCCAAGCAGAAACAGGAGATTCAAAAAAATACTAAACCTTGAAGTAAGACTGTATAGTTACATACATGTAAAATTCATTCCATTGCTAAGCACAACAGATAAGTCTATGCTGCACTAACAAAACAATATTCTCTTTCTAGATTTCACACATACACACATTATGTCCATTAAAGGTACCAGTCTTAACAGAGCAATATAAAGTAAAATACTGTAAAACAAACCACGAGAAAGCATGTACTGTGTTACCACAGCATTTTCACTTGCATAATAGGTCCGATTCATTTACAAAGGTGACTTATTTACATACATGTACTACTTTCCATTTCTGAATCATTTTGTACATAGAAACAAAAAGTTCTCTATCAGCATCTGCAAGTTACTGCTATTTTATTTTGGAGTGTAGCTACAGTGTTGAATTGACGACTTTCCTGGGTTCAAGCTAAAGAAGAATAAAGGTTGACCTAGCAGTATTCACCAAAAGAAAAAAAAAAAACCAATGACAAATAAATTAAGAAAGCCATACACTCATTCTGTACACACAGAAGCAATAGTCTACTTTGCCATTTTAGTGTGTTGCTAACGCAGCATAAAATGCAAAGCAGAAATTTACAGCTCTTTAACAGGGTTACATGGAACTTAAACCTGTAACCTGAGTCCTTGAAAATTTGCCCTAAAAGCTCACATACTAGCCAAAATCCTCTTATGTCAAGACAGGCAGGATTTCTAAGATTGCTTGGACACTGCAGTTTAACACATACACTGTTACATGAATAGATACCATATTCCTGCCAACAAAGCAGCATTGACCCAGCTAAGCAATGCCTAAATACTTCTCCCCTGCACGAAATGCCAATATATATATTTCTAAATGACTTTGCATTTTTCAGGCAAAGTGCAAGTAGTAAGAAAACCAATGCAGCTGCTCAGCATGTCACCAAAAGCTGTAAGATTTCCAAGTAACTGTTCTCTTGTTCATCTGCATTCCAATACAGCTCACCTGAGCCCCCGCCTTACTCAGATCCATTTAACATGCATGATACAGTGGAAGAAGCAGATGCTCATTTATTTTCATCTCCATGTTCAAAGCATGGCTCTAAGCCCTACTCACTGCACATCACCCTATATGTTAAACGAACACTGAGGACACATTTGAGAGACTTGCCACATCACCTGAAACAGTTCCAATCCTCAGACACCTCTAAGTTTCTTTAATACGATAGAGCAGGATTCCCATCCACCTTTTGCCAAAAACATAAAAATATCCTAAAAAATTAAGCACAGCTGCAGTCTTCCTCCTGATCTACCCCAACCAAAGCAAAACGTTGCCGAGAGAAAACTTTGTTCTTGTAATGGGATGAAGGAAGAGGGGGAAACATGACGTGTCTTTTTTTTTTTTTTTTTTCCCTTTTTNACATTTCAAGGTGATTCAATGTCTGGCAGAGACTACAACAAGAAAATTTTCCATCCGAAAGATAAATGTCAATAAAAAGTCTCAAACATTTAGAATGGAAGCACTCTCAAAACCTAACAGGTATGGCAAGATACAGTTCTGCCGTACAAAGATGCTGTATTCAGGTGATCTACAAAGCTGAATGTATTTTTAAAGCAATATTGATGAACAGCACTTGAAAAAATAAAACCCCAAAAGATGCAATATTCAAATATTACAGCAAAATAAATTTCAAAAAGCATAAATTGGTACTGAATTGGCCTGCCTAATCAGAGCTGAAATATTAAAAAAAATAAATTAATCCAACTAGAACAACATAAACTAAGAGTTTGCCAGAATAACCAATGAGCTGTATGGCTTTTGGCTTATTTAAAAGAAATAAGCATGCTATCATTTCCTTATTAAATAAAAAAAAAGCACATTAGTTTGTATCAATATCAATACTTGCCAAAACTTTAGTTTAGAAAAGTATAATAAAAATAAAAATTATTAAATATTTCCAACCAGAACATAGCCCCTGATCTTCTGACAGATACAGCAACTTGACAGAGCACAACCCAGCCTCCATTAAATATGGGAACTGAATTTGAACTCCTAATCTGTATACTTACCTATACACCACAGAGCATCATGAGACTCTTACTTCAGACTGCAATATGTAATTCTGAAATCCTATTTTAAGTGCAACATGCCATTTTTAACCTTAAACAGAACTTGGGATAGGGATGAAAAAATTGCTTGCAGATTTAGAATACTTTCTTTGTTAAAGACAAAGCACTCCAAGACATACTGTTTTCACAGGGTTTACCTTGCCCTCTGAGAATTAGCTTGACTTGATGTAGAGATATCATCAGCACCTGGCAAAGCACCACTGGCATCATCTCTCTTGAAACCTTCATTTCTTCTCACTAGCAAACCAAAAGACAAATTAATACCTGACTGGGCAACAAAGCACACAGAGTAATCCCATCTAAAAATCAAGGATTTATCTGTCACATGAGATTACTTAGAAAGAATCAGATTCATGTGTTCTACACAATGGCATTACAGTATTAGACAAACTAGCATTATGAAGTTGATTTCAGTTTTCAAAGATATCCAAAGTTATCCAAAGATATCCCCCAACAAAGATAGTTGCACTACACAAGTCCTTTGAAGGATAATACTAAGGAAGGCCTAAAAGAAACCACACACAATTGCATGGACATCTTTCCAAGGTGACACATTTCTTTGTCAGCCATGACTTGAGACACAGACATGGCAGAGACATCATACAGAATCACTCCAGAACAGAAATAGAGCAGCTAGGTAAAGTAATTATGCATTCAGTTCACAAGAAGAGAGTTAAGAAACCAGTATATATATTGCTGAGCTCTTGTGTTTAATTTTTGTCCCTGAAATCTGACGACAACTTATAATTTATGGGTTTTATTTTTCTTTTGGCAATATGCTAACCTGCTATTCTGTTTGCAATAGTCATCTCCTTTCCTGGTACACCTTCCTCAAGCAGCACCTGAGAGTGCTTGAGGAAGCACTTAGAGCTTGATTTTGCAAACTGCTTCACTTTCATCTCTTACTGTACCCTTCATAAACAGAGCTAGCAGGAGAGCTCTTGTAGAACACATTACAGCCACGCTGATTTAGAAATAGTTCTTTTTGACAGTCATTTCACTGAGTCCAGCAATACTACTACTAGTAGCCAGAAAGCAGCTCTCTCTTGCCTGCACACACTTAGGAGTCGTTGACTTTGGATGGGAACACATAAACAGCCTGTTCTAAGTGGCAAGAAAATGAAGGGAAATGCATTATAGGAGCCCTGCTACTGCTCCTTATGCTTCTGGCTCAGTAAGCAGGAGGACAAAGACAAGGAAGATTGCGAGAGCAGTGAGTACCAGTGAGCTGAGTTGGAACTCTGTGCATACAGAATACATATGGTGTAGCTATACTCTAGCTTCCTAACTATCGCTTTCTCTCCTCATTTTCATCAAATGGTTTGTCTCCAGCACTTATAATGATTCTTTGAAGCTGATTGTTTTGTCAACTGTACTCTCCTCTTGACTTCTTTTTAGCATTCTAGCACTTCTTTCAAAAAATGCTCCAAGCATTTCCTTCCATGCTGTGCTTCCACTGCGTAAAGAAAACCCTTCCTGCCATGTATCAGCAAACAACCCTTCGTAACATCTCCTGCTTTTCCAAGCCATCAATTTCATAGAACTTAAATTTATCATACAAACAGCCTGTATTATGTACTACTTTTGCATTACACTGAAATCCTTAGCCTATAAATTATCAACCTTTTAGCCCTCATAGTAAAACCCACTGATGTGGGTATGTCTCATATAACGCTTTTTGCAATTTACTATTATTGTACACTAACAATTCAATCATTTTTGTGCCTCTGAAGACAACATGTTATTTAAAACAAGCACTCCAGTAAAAATTTAACCATTTCCAGCTTTTCCTACCAAGTTCCCCTCCAAAGTGCTAAATGTCAAACTCATTTCTGAACAGACTGCCAATTATGCTGAACTGTACACAATGTTGTAATTACATGAGATCATCTTACAACTTCATATTATCCAATAATCATCAAGCCTCCTACTAAAGATTTAACTTCATACTTTTAGGGTCTATTTTTCATCTTGAACTTTTTTCTTTAGGTTTTTTGTTTGTTTGGAGGTTATTTGGTTTTTGGGTATTTTTGGGGGGTGTAGGGGTGGGGGTTTTTTAGTTTTTTTTTTTTTNCACAGGTCTTACCTTGCCTGAAATCTGGTTCTGAAGAAGCAACAGATGGACTTTCACTCGAAGTACTGTAAACATCGCTGTGGTAAGATTTGTACCTTCTCAAAGGCTCTGAAAGTTTAAATCAGGGTATCAGAAGAGTAAGACAGCAACAGTTCTAATGCAAAAATCAAACACATTAACATTTGAATTTTTTTTTTTTAAATCTTTTCAATATGTTTTTAAGTGTCCATCTGTGGCTATGGAGTCTGAAAGCAAACAGTGGATGCTGTGCAGTCCCATTCTGTCCCCGCAGCCTGAGGGTTCTGTGGTCTGCCTGGCCTCTCTTGGCTATCCTAACAGAGCCACCTCCTCTGAACTTCTCTCTCATCATCACTTCCAAGTTAAAACTAATTATTTAACAAAACCAACAAAACCCAAGACAAACCAGTCCCTCGTGCAAAGAAAACTGATGAAAACATTTGGTGTGCACCTCTTGGGTATAGAAAGCAACCACCAGGACTTAGTCCCTGGTTCCTTCATGATGAAAAAGGAAAAATATCCACAGAAACAAAGCAGGAACTGGACAATTATAATTCACTCAGCTCATCTGACATCCACAAAATTGTTAATCAATCAATTAATAAGCCCCTATAAGATATTTAATTAACCTAACAGAACAGCCAAATGTATGTGATAAGAAATCAATACAACAGTCTCCGTTCCTATGCTCAGTGGACTCTTTAAATAACATACTGTAGCAAAGGACCCCACAGAAGTGGTATGTACATTTGCAATAATCTCCCAAAACTTTCCTATGCACAAGCCAATGAACAAACACATACAGTGCATAAAAGCAGAAAACAAAACAAAAAAGTGCCCACATTTTGGGATTACCAATGCTTCACCGTCTAAGTGAGAGAAAATGTCAGGTGTCTTTATTTGCAGAAGGTTGTCTCTGGTCCAACTACAGTTAATGTTTTTCAAAACAAAAGTCATGATATAGGGAAAACACATGTAACTGCTGTGAAGACAAGTGCAAATCATTCCAACAAGGAATATAAAATGTATGAATACAAAATTAGGAATACATGAGCACATGAATCTGGATGCTGCAAAAAGGAAGCTGGAGGTTCCAACTTCCCACATCCATAAAACAAAGCACCTGGTGAAAAATCGTGCAAGAACCATAAACCTACAGCATAATAAGTATTGGGTCAGAGGACAAGTTAGACATGCAGTCAACACCACTACACACTCAGACTTCCTACAGAAGCAGGGAAAACTCCAAATAGGAAAAAATGCATGAAAAGATATAAGATAATGCAGTTTACCAAGACTAAAGACTAGTTCATGTTAATTTTGGACTATCAGTTTCCAAAACCTTCTTCCTTAAAAGCCAGCATTTCCCCCATTTCTACCAGCTCACTTAGGTTGTGCAGTTCCCCACCGTCCCACCAAACACAAGATTCTTTAAGAAAACTAGGAAAAGCAGGCAAAGTCGCCAATCAACCCATGAAACCAACTGCTCCTACCAGCCCATTCCAGATGCACAGCTTAGCAGCATAAAACCCAATTAATCCTAAGGATGTTCCACGTTACTCCCAGAAACAAGCAATACTGCTTGCACGTTTGCAAACCAACCTGCAGCAAGAGGAACTTCACTAACACTGGGGGTGTGAGGGTGGGGTTGCTTTAGTCTTTCACAATGGCTACTTTCAGCTTTCTGGATTTTACAACAAAAGAAATCTATGGTCAATCTAGCAATTACTTGCCTAACAAGGGAAACAGAAACCAAATTCAGTGGGTAGCTTTTGGAGATGTACTTTTTAAATGCTCCCAGCCCTTTAAGTGCGACATCAATCTGGAGATTGTGAGTGAGACATGATACTGGAGCTACAGTACAGAAACATTTAACTGAAAACAGACCTCTTCTTTCCCAGTAGTTTTATTAGCTGTAGGTTTTTTGAGTCTGCTAAACTGACTTTGAAGCAAGAGGATGGAAAGGGAACAATGAAATATAAAAGGAGTTTTTAAACAGATTTATTTTTTTCCACCTAGTCAGCAGCCTGAGTTTCCTGAATTGCACACAAATTGTGGCTCTGTCCTGGTTCTTTGAGACATGAAATTTTGCAAAAAAAATAAATGTAAAGTGGTAAACCAGAAATACGCAGTTAAAACACAAAACAAGTGTTTGTATGTGGTGGCGTGATATTGGATTCGACAGGGTATTTGACTTCTCTTGACTCATCCTGTTAGCAGGAGTTGGCGCCCTGCTGTAGGCCAAGGGGTAAGTTCATGAGCCAAGAAACATAAAACAAGATTCCCAATCACTGCTTATCTCAATGTTTTTACAGGTCTTCACATGAGGCCGAGCCAGGTTTAAACCTATTCTCCCAGCATTCACAAGTAGAGACAGAGACGGGATCACCCTCCTTCTTGTCATATCTTTCTCCCTAAGCAAGACCATACAACTTATCCCAAGAAAACAAGCAAAGGTATTCCTTCTCATCTTCTGGAGGCATTTTACAACCCTTCCACGTGGGGCTGCATCAATGACTATCAGCCTGTTCAGCCTAGGGACAAAAGTTTAAAGGCAGTTAAGAAGCTACAGCCTGAAATTCAGGGTAAATCCACTAGAGTTTTCTTTGCTTTGTTCAGTGTAGGGAAAATATATAGAGATGTGGAACTGTTTGTTGCTGGGGCACCTTCTTTTTGCCAGCCACCTTCCAGTTATTTGTTGGTATATACACACATCTATGTACATCCCCCCAAAACCACACCTCCTCTTAACCAAAATTAATCTTTTCCGGGGCATGGACAGGATATGCACTGCAGACCTGCAAACATTCAATTAAATTGTAAATATTGAGACTATCGTATCTATAATGCTTGCAAAATTACCCAAATAACTAATGCTGTCTCCTCTCCTCCAGCAAATTCTCCTCAATTCCAACATATCATGTTAGGATTTAACTTCAGAGAAGGCACTTGGATCATGTTCAAACCAAACTTCTAATTAAGAACTGGCTTCCAAAGGTCATGAAGTCCCAATTCTGGGATCAAGTTACAGCTAAACTTTTCATACCATAGTTTCAAAAATGAGGACAAACTACTAGCCTGTCTGGATGGGAAGGAACTGAAAGATATCAATAAAAGCTAAAGACGACAATAAAACAACTCATCTCCCATATTTATAATTTTCCCTGGGATTTTTGAATTACCTTGGTTTGTCATTTTGTGGGGTTTTTTGTGTGTGTGGTTGTTGTTTGTTTTTTCTTTTTTTTTTCCTTTTTAAGTTTTTCGTTACTGAAGACAGACTTCAGAATTGATTTAACTTCTAGGAACATCAAGCACATTGTAGCAAAAATTATTCTACCAGTTACCCTTCTTAACATTTCAGTATTTAGATTAGTCTCTTACCAGAACACTTCAAGTCATTTCATATCTTAGTAGAAAAACAAACTTGAGTTTAAGCATGTTTTAACAGTCCATAACTAAAATGAATACGTAAAACTTGTACTAATAGGAGAAGTTAACACGCAGGAGCGCCACAATGCAGAGATAAATGAAGCATTACAACTTGAAGTATCTGTGTTTGTGCTGCTTAGTGCTGCAGTGGTACTTTTTTCAAGCTCCCTATCAAATCCAGCAGAGTACAGCCTTACAGGTACCTAATGCAGCATAAAATAAAACACGCTATTTATGCAAGGCAAGACATGCAAGCCCAGGCAAGTAATTTACAGAAAGCCTCATCTCAGCCAACTTCAACAGAAATCAGAGAACCACATTTAGCTTGGAATTTCATTATCCTGAACACATGACTCACATTAGATACACAGGTTTTCAAATACACATTACTACAGAATTATTACTGGCTGTACAGAAAAGGAAAAGGACAGAGAAGATGGCAGAGTTAAACAGGCAGTTTCATGACAGGAATGGAGCTCTTGTTTGCTCTTTGAGGTTTATGGGTTGGTGTCTCTGTTACATAAGAGTGTTACTATAATACCATTTAAAACACATTAACTGTCCTTTAGGAGAGGCTGGGACTTGCTTCTTTCACAAGAGTTTAACCAATACGTTAGAGTCATATTTACTCTTCCTTTTCCTCTTCACCTAAGAAAACTTTAATTATCTTATGCAAAGCAGCATAAGTTTAACAGGAAGAAGGTAGAGATCCAGAATAAATCCCCGGTAAGAATTCATATCCAACAAGTGCACAAGGGAAACAAATCCACTCAGCCTTCCAGGGGAGCAGCTCATTTTAACTTGCAACATTTTCACCACCCATACTCTAAACGAAAAAGCTGTATTGTGCATGCAGCCCAAGTCACCAGCCATCTAGGCCACTCCCTAGAGAGCCCAAGGGACATCTGATGCATAGGGTCTAGCAGGATCTGAGTGACAAGAAGAAACAGAGCCTTGTAAAATTGCCAAAACCACACATCTCTAGGGCTAGGCTGGGAAGGAAAACAGCAAGATTACAAATAACAACTCTACGGTCTGGTAAGAACTCATTGTATTGTACTTAGAAAGACACACTTTGTTTCTGGATCTGGATCATGCCATCTAGGATAAGGTATGTAAATGGAAGTGTGTCCAACAAAGTTGTTTAGTTTAATTTAAATGTTTTATCTAACAGAGAATGTAATGTGTTGACTAAAAGTTGATAATCTCAGACTGGGAGCTGCTGAAAGCTAGATAAAACAGATAAAGCAGATGCCACTTTGCTGTGCAATTATAGAACTGAAAGAACTGTTTTACTACCTTATATTAAACTATGCAATTCCGAACAAAATAATAGTGGCTGATGCCAGAGCACTTTACAGAAATCCCACAAACATTTCTTTCTTTTTCCTTGAAAAGCCAACTTCTATGGCCTCAGTAAAATTAACAACTAAAAGTTTTCTATCTAAAATAGTATCAGTCCATTATCCTACCCTTCAGCTTCACTAATATGATTTCTGAACATTGTTCTAACAGACCTTATCGTTAGTGGACATAGCAACCACATGAGAATCCATTTCGCCACCACTGAATTTAAATCATACTGCAGCACAATGATCCTAAGACATGTGTAAACTGAGCCTTAATTTTCTTTCACATGCAAATGGATATACCATTGTGGATGACTCACATTTCTTCTGCTTAGCCTACACATGAACGGAGTACATACAATTCATGAGAAAAAGAAAATATGCATGCTTCATTGAATTTACAGGGGTAAGTTTGTAAATCCCTCTAAATCCAATCTCCCATTTAATTCACTTCTACAGAAGCTCCCAAATTCAAATCTCTGGGACTTCATTTGCTGGGATAAATTTACTACCAACAGCTGCTTGATTACCTGCAAAAGTTTTCCCTAATTCAAAAATGCAGCTTCAAACTAAGACAGCTTTTAAAATCCAGACATTTAGAGTATCACTAACTGTAACTCCCCACCTAAACACGTGGAGTCATAATATGGAAGTTTTCTAAACAGGGTCTAGATGAGTCTTCAGGGTAGCTAATGAAAACACTGTTTTGGGAGATAAAGATAGAGAAGACTTAGGAGGCAGACACCCATCTCTAGAAACACAGAACATTACTGCCTCTTCTTGCTGACTGTATGAAGCAAAAAAGACAATCATCTAGGTTTTCAGTTGGAAAAAATCAAAGGTAAAAAGAGAGAGGGCTAAACACAACTTGAGGCCCTGGGATTCACATGGTTCCCAACTGCACAAACATTTAACAAAGGCTTAAGAATATTCCCAAACCACCCCCATTCCCCAACCCCTGGATTCAGCATTCCAAAGCTTCAGCAAGATCAGCTTTTTTGGTATCCTCCTCTCTTTTTCCTCCTTGTCTGCTGTTTAACCCACAGCCAGCTACATGACTACTCTCCTAACTGGTTTTGTGCTCCTGGATCCCACCAGGACATAGACAATCTTTACGCCTTGCTCCCTCAAGCATCTAATTTACAACATCCTCAAAAGCAAAATTGCATATAAAAAAAAAAGAAGGATGCACATCCGCTCAAGTAACACATAAACCAACTCACTTTGAATTATGCATACACTCAAAACAAGGTGGGGGGAAGCTCCCTAAGCAAATAAAAGGGAGAGATTCATACAAGGCTACTGTCTCACAGCCTTGTGCCTCACTATTGTGCCATTTGAAGGTAGGCCTGAGATATGAAAACTGAAGTGTGTTTACACTTCATAACTCTCAGCAGATACAATCAGTTTTGTGGGTGAGAAGGCAAAGAAAGCTGGGAGCAAGGGAAAACAGATGATGCTTTCAGTCTTGAACAGCAATGCAGGCTTGCAAAATGTAAAAGGTAGACTATTATTTTCTGTATGAAACAGGACACTACCAGTGGGTGCCAAGCAACAATTTCCAAGTTTCAAAAGAACAACAAAACCAAAATCTGCTCTCCTGGTACAGATAAGCTGCTTGGGTTTAACACCTAACAACTCCACAACTCTAAACAAGTCCACCTAAGCTCACAAAACCCACATAACAAAAACAAGAATGAACGATAACAGTGGAGATGCAGAACTTACTCTCCCATCCATCTCTTGGCAAGATTACCACATATTTTTGGAGTCTGGTCTTAGTGTTCAGAATTGGCTACAGCTGAAGTCAAATAGCAGTCTCTTTCCCTTCCCCTTCCCTCTATCTGGCTAAGCACCTAATCATAAACAATCATCTTTCGTATACAAGAGAAAAACAACCTCAACCCTGAAACTGTACAGCAGAGTAACATATAAAACAGCAAGTTCAGGAACAAGGCACTTTCTATGACACTGTCTTTGGAAGGCTTGTGAGGCTAAATCTGATATGTTCCGACAGTAGATTATAGGGCAGTTTAGATGGTCTGCAGCTCACTACAAACTACTCTATTACAGCACAGCTGTAATTAAAGCTCTGTCATTCTTTCCACTATAAACTCTACTTTTCATGAGTTTATAGTTTGGATTGTAGAAATCTGTTCTGAGTGAAAGCTTGGCACACCAGTGCCTGTGCATGAAAACATTTTCTTTTTCCAAGACAGTCAGCTCCTTAAGGTTTTATGAATAACAAAAAAGTTTGCCAGCTTAACCCAAAATAAGTTAAAGAAGAAATAAGCCACATGTCACTTAAGTTCCCTTGTAGTTTGAGGAGGGAAGTTTTATCTGGGCAAGTTTAACCTGCAGAGTCCAATGCCACTTCACAATTCAAAAACTGAAAAACAACGTACAGCCAAAAGCAGAGGCTTGCTACAATTTACACAGACTTAACTGTGACCTAGACCTGGACTCAACCAAACTGAAAATATCACTAAGCCTACCGAAAAGAAGGCAGATTGTGTCCTCTCTACTAGACCCAACCACCAACCCCATTCCCATGACTTCTTGCCCATTCCTCCCCCCCATGCTGAACAGAACCCTTATTCCTGACTACACAACCTTTTAAAATACCTTACTCTCTTTCTCTGTTTTTCCTTTCAATGCCTCTCCTTTGAGAGAGGTTGTGCTGTGTTCCACCTAGGGAAAGAGTAGTAGTTGCTGTCATTTTCTGTGGGCTTCTTTACACCGCATTTCTAGTTGTTGCACACCTATCTGCTATGTGACTACCAGCTGTAGGCAATAAGATACCCGTGCATCAATTGCTCCACAAGAAACTGCCACCCCTACCTTTATCAAGACAGGTGACATATTTTACCACAGCTTTCTACGCAGTTGCTCATATCTCTCAGCTAGGCTGGGTTTATCTCAGAAAAGCAATTGCACACACACTTGATAATGCCTCACATTTGGAAATAACTGTCTACTCACTAAGTGCTTGAAAATTACACACAATAGTAATGCATAAAAAAACCTTAAGGCTGTATTTTTAATTTCTTTGACAGATGAAACTAGCAATAGACTTTTTAGGAAAGATCTCAAGGGGCTTGTCTGTTGTAAACAAGATATAAGTTAAGGAATAGTAAATCATGTGGAACAAACTAAGAAAAGTAAAAGGGAAAAAAGTCTTAATAGACTGGCAGACTTTATGTATTAAGGCTTTTGTGAATCTGCTCATTAAGGCAGAATACTTTCACTCAGGCTTCTCAAGACCTGTAAAACACAAAAGCAACTAGCTCCTACGTGAAAAAGTATTCCCCATCCATCTTACTAAAATACTCCTTTAAACTGGCTCACATTAAAAATTTCACATTCACAACTAGATTCTGGCCCAAAACTTTTCTTTAAGTAGTTAACTGATAAAAAAATAAGAGCCTAAAATAACACAGCAGAGCTTACACTCCTAACTTCAATTCAAGAGTGAAACGTACCTCCTTACTCTGTTGAAAGTAGAAAACTCGGAAGACACAAACATTGTAACCCAGCTATCTGTTGAGAAAGTATCTTCATTTTTTCCTAGCAAGTAATGACTCTGAATTCAGAAGGATGGGCAGTGAGTCATTAGCTATTGCCTCAATCTTCCCTATACAGATTTGACACTCAACTCCTGTGACTCTTAAGCCCCAGTTCCCGATTTACTTTAACTGCACTTTCACCCATTCCCTTTATGAATCGAGTAGTTTCATACATCTGAAGTATCTCAGTTTGCAAGGAGCGGGCACGTTATATTTTCTCCCGCCTCCCAATCTGTTTGAATGAGAATGATAAACTCTTGCTCATCAATGGGTTTGGCCAAGCTTTTGGTTTTGCTGTTGTGCAACACAAACCTGCACAAAGCTGCACTCCTGAACAACAAGGCTGTTGAGCTTTCCCAATGCAGGGAGTGGCCTCCTCTTAAACTTTGTCAGTTGCCCACCTCCAAAGATTTGAGTTGACTCATATACTTGAGATAGTTCTATTCAATTTCAGACTCTAACAAAAAAACAGCCAACCTTCCTCATACCTCATTAGACATCTCAGTAGATAATGACAGATGGTGAACTTCTATTGAAATAAACAATGCTATCACCACAGTACTACTTCCATCTATATTCATTCCTTCACATTATAATGTAACCCCCATCGGAAGATGCTAATTTAATAGCACAAAAAAACGCCAGGTGTCTTGTCTGTACAACTTGTACAGAAATCACAGTAGCTTATTTAACTGCCTATGCCATTTCAATGACACTCCTTTCTGGAGCACAAGGCTCACATGCATAGGAGAGAAAGAATTGGCTTCCCATGCTAACTGCAATATAAGCATCTCCTGAGATTGCCACAAGGAGCATAAACAGGCATTTTTAGAAATTCAATCTTGACAAAAAAAGCTTTATCAACTATCCTTAAATAAGGAGTTGTTTTTGCAGGAAAAGGAGGCAAAAGTTGGGGTTTTCCCCCACAGTTATTTCTGTCACACAGACAGGCAGCCATGAGTTTTCAACTGTATGGATTTTGAACGCACCTGAATGAGCTAGCTCTGTATATACAGCTCTTCTACTGTGTCCCGTAGATGACTAAATTATGCCTTCCGGCCCACCACAAGCAGGATCTGACTCTGCCCTCAGTTTCTATCCAACTGTCCCAAATTTACCACCCCTGAAAATCACGTCAAATTTTCAAAACAAAACAAAAAAAAAATGCAGTTCCCCTTACAGGGTTCTGCATAAAGACCATTTTATAAGTTTCCACAGAACAAATACAAAGACATTTTTCCTCCCATGCATTCTTTTAATTAACTGATGGAACTTGTTGTCAAGTATTCCTACTGAGGTAAAGATCTTAACATGAGTCCAAAAAAAATTTCATATTTAAGGGCTTAACTGCATCATCCAGAGTTATACAGAGCAAAAATTAAGAGATCTGGAGATGAAATTCTTTCTTTACTCTGGGGTATAAATCCATCACTAATAGCTGGAGATGCAGATTTTCCTTCACGGAAAATTACTTGACATTTGGCTGTTACCAACTTCTTTTTTTCTTTTTCTAATTATAATTGAAAACTTGATACTGGCTGACTTAGAGGTCAACTAATTTCACTGGGCAAGCAATCTGGACAAGCACATTGAAAACAGACATTCTAATTTAACTTCACTTTAACTGAAAAAAAAAAGATGAAATGAAGATCTTGGCATTTTCAAGAGCTGCCACAAAAGAAGTCAAATTTATCAGAAAATTCTTTGTTTAATGACTGGAATACTCAGAAAATCAAAAAGCTTCACTAACCTTCTACATTCATAGCTTCCCTCAGAAGCTGCAACTTCTTCTGTCTCTCTCTTATCCTGCCAAAGGCACTTGATATTGCTGCAGAAGTTGATGTCTCAGGCGCATGGTGCGTTTGGTCCAGTTTTTGTGGTCCAAAGATATCCAGTGCTATGCTCCCATCAGAGTATCTTGCTTCCTTACTTCTGGTAGTAGTAGAAGTCCGTACTGTAAATGCTTCACACTGATGGTTGTGCCTGTGAGAGCCTCCAGCATGGTCCCTGTCAGCTGCCTTGTCAGTTGTGCAAAGCAAATCTGTGGAGGAAGCCCATACTTTCCTCTTGGGAGTAACATCTGTATGAAGGTGACTTTTTTTAAACTCACTGGTTTTACATCTATGAGGACAGAAAACATCTTCCTGTCCTGAATTGTAATCTGTGGAAATGCTCTGGAAAAAATCCTCCTCGCCTTGTGTTCCTCTAACGGACAGAAATCCCATAGACTTGCTAAGTCCTTTGTTAAGCATGGTCTGCTGAGAGAAGTGAGCTTTGTGTCCATCGGGTACATCGACCACCAATGTTTTTCCTGGAAAAAGGAGACATTTTATATATTTAATTTTGTACTTAACACACAAGAATGCAACACAAGTTACCTACTGTTAAAGTGTATACTAAGCACACATTTTGGCCTCGATTTTACCATACAAAACATTCAGAAGGCTACCTAAAAGGTTGTTTCACTCAACAAAGACTGAACTCCAACTACTTTGTATCTGACAAGCATTTTATTTCTTTTACTTCTGAATTGCTCAAGAAAAAATGATGGCCTCCTATAATTCAGCATTAACATTAAAAAAAATACCATCACATATATGCTGAAAGTTGTTTTCTCATTAGTTTTATTTTTAGAATAGTCTGGACTATCACCAAAAGTACTGTTTAATGATCAATCTGAAATTTGCCATTCCTCTCACACCCAAAGACACCACCCACAATTTTTAATGACAAGTCCAGGTTTATTCTACAGATTTACAGATACCCTGCAGTAGTGTCAGTAGTAAGAGAAGAATGACTGTGTAGTTAGGAATTTTAAAAATCCTGGATCTTCCTTTAATGACTATTTTTGGAGATGAAAGTCTCTCCAGACAAAAAATACTCTAAAACATAACCAACAAAGCTTCTAAGAGCACAGTGATTCTATGAGCCTGTACACTTTATGTTTTGTTAATAAATGGATCAGCCACTACTAACACTTTCTCTTCTCCTTCTTCCTTACCATGAAATTACTCCCAGAATAAAAAAAAAATAATAATTGTCAAAGATGGAATAATATCAATGAAATCTGCACTCTCTGAAGAATATCATATCATGGTCACTGAGGAGTTTTGATGATCATGTATGTCTTGGGCATAAAATTTTCTCAAAGTATTAGCCTGATTTTACAAAATTAATTACAAACATTGGTAAGTACAATCAAATTTCTTAATATTAACAGATGACCTACAAGTTTACCTTTCATGTTCTTAAGCCTTCCCAAGATCAGAGTAAAAGAATTATAACCATTATAAGAGTAACATCCCAGAGAAAAACTAGTATTGAAGACTACTCAACTGCTACTTACTTTCTGTTAGCAAACTAATTTTTTAATGCTTCTGCACTACTAAAGTTGCAAAAATCCAAAGTCTGTTGTAGATATCACACAGGCAGTAATTTACTTGTAACTCCAACTGACCGAGTACATTGCCATATTAATGCAGTGTGTATGCTGCAGATAGGAAAGGTTAGACTTCATCATCTTAATAATTTTTGCAATCTCGACCTCATCACGATACAGCCAATGAGAAAACGCAACTAAATATATTCCATGCTGGGTTGCCTATGCAATGCCTGCTCACCCAGGTGGAGTCAGTATGGCATGTGATGCTTTTCTTAGAGCTAGCTCCCTCTCTACTGTGATATTACCATGTACATCCTTTACGAAGCAGCAGCCTTGAAGACATCCTCACAAAAGAAAGCAGTCATGAGCTTAAAGTAAATTACTGCACTGTATTTATGACTCTCAAAGATAGCTCTATAGTGCTGCATGCTGCTCTTCCAAAGTACACTGAAATCAACTGCCTCACTTGCACAGTAGACTCCTGCTGATCTTTATCTAGTCTATTATCCTTTCAAATTGAGTTTCACAGAATGCTTTAAGAACACTCATAATTGTACTCAGAAATGCTTTACAAGCTTATGGCTTTATACTTTTCAACCCTGATATTCTACTTGAAGAGGGGCTGTTAGTTTTCAGTTTCTATTTCTGCGATATTAAACTAACAAGAGGTGTTTTTAAAAAAAAGCAAGACTAAAGCCAAATGCAACCAAGAAGCCCCTTGCTTCTTACCAACACACAAATACATGATGGGAAAATGTTACAGTTTGGATTGCATAAAAAGTGACTTGTAAGAAATTACACAGTTCCCACAAGTTCCAGCCAAGAGAATAAACCAAAAAACTCTGCCAATGAGAATGAACTTCTGAAAGGATCTGACACATCACTTCATATTTTACAAATATGGCTTTAAACCTAAACTCCCATAAACATAATTATCTTTGTGGTCAGGTAAATCTTATGTTATTATCTTACTCTCAGACTATACATCCCTCATAAGGCTGGTGAATTACATATAATATTCACAGACACAAAAAAGCCTTTTAAAAATAGCCGTTTCCTGTGAAGTTCCCACTATCTTTCTAAAGCAGCAGGATGATATCCATTCTGCAAACACATACTTCACATTCACATACATGCACATCAAGGACAGATGTTCCTAAACAGGTTTTAACTCAGTCATTTGTGAGACAGATAAAACCTCAAATACTGCAGTGTTTTAGATGGTCACCAAAAAAGCAAATCAAAAGAAGCGCCGAGAATTCTCCCCAGTAATGAGAGTTCCAGGATAATTTTAGGCAGAAAAAACCAAAACCTTCTCTACGCATTTTTCATGTATTTTTTAAATGTAAAAAAAGCAAACCCACCTCTTCAGCACTGAAAGTATTTACACACACAATACCTTACTGAACAAAACAATGGCAACCAAAGCAGAAAAAAACAATAGAAACAGACAGCTGCAATTCCAATATACTACCGAGGCTGTAAATTCAGGATTACTTTGTACATCATCAATCATGTCTCAGAACATTCCTGGTTCAAAAAATCGTTAGGTGTCTGCACCTTGAAACATTATCTTGTTTCAGGATCACATCCAGTGAAAAGAGCCACAATGTCCTTTAAGTACCAGTGGGTATCCTCACCATAGCACACCCAGCGACATAAACACATCTGATGTATGTTGGTGAGAACTGCAGTGAAAGACCCCAGCTGCCAGCGAAAAAGTGATAGAGGGGAAAGAGCATCCTCCTCACCAAAGCTGTAGTTTCCATGGACTTGTAGCATTCAGACTAGATAAAACAGAAGGTGCTTCCAGTTCATGCAGAGGCTCAGAAGACACAAGCTCTTTGCCTTGGCACCCAAGAGATGCTTTCTGTTCCCCAAGTCATCCACCCACCTGGAGCTTCCTCATGAGGAAAAGTGAATGCCATGAACACTATCTCATCAGCAGTGACGGGGAAAGTACTCATCACTACATCTCTGCCACTTTCAGCTAATTGTGTGATGAGACAGGAGATGAGCTGTCCCATCAGGAAGCAGTGCAGGAGGCATTCCACTTCCACACTGCTCTTCCACTCAGCTGAGTGGAGATGTCTACAGGTCTGTCCAACTCGCTTCCATGTTGACTTATGCAGCCAACAGGAGTTTTTAACATCGTACCAAAAGGAATTTACAGCTGGCCTTAGTATTCAATATTGAGTCTCTCAAATTCTCTTGGACATTTTTTATCTTTCCTTTATTACTCTCCCCATTCCCACTTCTGCTTTTTACCAGTCTTGGCACTTCCCCCCTTTGCAAAACCCATACCTCTCTACATAATGTCATTTCAACAAACTCTCCGCAAACTGGCTCACAGCGTCAACATAAGCTGTTTAAGAATCATCCTCAGAGAAAGGTAGATAAGAGACTAGGGTGCAAGGGGTGCACAGCCTGCTGAAGTTGGGCATCCTGAGACAGCAAACTGAGACAAAGCAGCAATACAGAACTTTCAGATCCATACTTTATACCAGCCAAGAATGAATGCTGCTCTTGGTGCCAGAGAGCAGAGGTCAACAATCAAGGACAAGACTGCTCAGTACAGAAGCAACTCAATTGCAGTGAAAAAATTGGATTAGGCAACCAGCAATCAGTCCAGACCAATTCTTTTTAATAACTTAAATCTGTCTTCATCCCTCCTTACTTTTTTAAAGTACTACTATAGACTTCACAAAATCAACTGTTAAGGTATTTTCACTTTTTTTTTTTCTGGACTCCCTCAACACACTACCTCAGCATTACTTAGATCAAGGGTCTTAAATGACTGCAGTAAGCCTTTTTCAGCACAAGGCTCATATGTCTAGCTTTCAGCTAACAGTACACCTCCAGAATAAAGAAGGGCATACGATTCCAGTCTGCTCTAACAGATGTATTTTCAGTTGAATGGCATACACAAGTCCAAATTCATTAAGCCAGTATGTAGCTTACCCATCAACTTCCCCCCCCCCCCGAGCTTTTATGATTAAATGTGGGGGAAAATGAAGGGAAGAACTACCAGTAAAAAGTTATATATAAAGAATAAAGATCCAACTAATGATCAAAAGGAACCTGACTGCATAATGGAACTTTTAAATTTTTAAATTATAATGGATGGAGAGACTCGTGTTATGAACTTCCTTTAAAAAAAAAAAAAAAGCTTGTATTTGTCATAGAAACTCTGGAGGCCTCTCCAAAGAAGTATCTTGGCTCCACGAAATACACTAAGTCTCTCACCTAAGACCACACAGAGCTACTCCATGCTTCAGTTACCCAAGAGTATAACAGGACAGAGAAGTGCTTCCCTATTTGTCAGTGATGGTGATAGGACAAGCCATTAGCAATTAAGATACTACAGCATGTAAGTAACTTCAAAAGGAATGCTTTCCCCTTCCCCAAATATGTCTCTGCTGAACTAAACTCTTCTTCATGCTCATCTGAATAGTATCTGGGTTCTTGATTTCACGTATTGCCCTTGGGTGTTTATCCTCTACTTGATGTTACATTA
Source organism: Anarhynchus alexandrinus (assembly GCA_008711295.1). Classification (NCBI taxonomy): domain Eukaryota; kingdom Metazoa; phylum Chordata; class Aves; order Charadriiformes; family Charadriidae; genus Anarhynchus; species Anarhynchus alexandrinus. The sequence continues at coordinate 1,532,752 of VUYV01000168.1, forward strand.
GTGCAATTATTTATAATTACTGTAAATAATTCAAAAGCAATTATAGTAAATGCATTATTCCAAAGTATAATATATAGTGAGGGAATATATACAATAAAAATAGCAATTAATCACCAAGTGTTCACAACGAAATTCCCTCGTTGTGCTAAAATGAATATCTAGTTTTCCACACACCTTCAACTGGCAGATGTTACATTTGCTATATGACCATGGATGTGCTTCCTTCTTCCTTTGGTGCCTTCAGCTATACATGCAACTATACCCTCTTTGACACCAGTGTCATCCACAAACCATCTTTTACTCACGCTGACAGTAATCTGGTTGATTTTCTCTCTGAGCAAGAGTGCTGTTATCTGGTCCTAACCAAAATTCAGTCTGTCTGCAATTACTTGTGTACCAGCTTGATCATACAGGCAATTAATCAAATGTTACTTAAGTGCAAACACGGTCACTGCCATCACACACTGTATCTGTTTTTACTGAATAAACACAGCTCAAGTTTCTTTGAAGTCTTTCTTATTGCCCCCTTCTTTTGTTTGCAGAAAACAGAATACGTTTTTCAGCTCCATTTTAGCAAAGCTTGTGGATATATACATACATATACACACACTGGGGGGTGGGGTGGGGTGGGGTGTGGGTGTTGGCATGTTGAGGAAGAGACAGGCGCTGGTAGGGACAGAGAGAGATTGCCCGTATGTGCATGAAAGCACACACCATCATTGCCAGACTGGAAAGTATGAAAAGAGGAAATTGTTATACAGCAGTTTAAAAAACATCTCCCACACCATCTTTGTGCAGAAAACAGAACAACAGAAAAATCCTTATCCCAAGACAATGTGGTTAGTTTCTCAAATACGAGTGGATAGCTGATGGAGGAGTTGGGTTTGCAATCCCTTTGGGGCAGGCTAAGAGCCAAACAGAAGACAACAGAGCCAGATGTGGCCTGTGGGTTGACTGCTAGGAATGGCACCTCCTCCTTTCTTTTACTTTTTTAAATTGTTGAGAAAATTCAAGTTTCAGATGGAAGTACTCCTAAAACAAGGCATTCTTTGTGAAGGAAGAAACGAGCTGGACACAAGGACTGTTGAAAGCACTGCAAGTAATGGCCAAGCTATAAATCCTGTAGAACAATTTGAATTCTGCTTTGGACTGACACGGCTCCTCTACCAAAAAACCAAATAGCTCCAGAAACCAGGCATCTTGTTCAGAACAGCGGTAGTGAACCTTGCCAAGCAGCACTTCGTAAATGCAACAATTTACCTCTTCCTCAGCACCTCTGCAGAAAAGACAACTGTACCATTGCTCTTTCCTACTCAGGTTTATGGGCCAATTTTTTTTGGTATGATTCTCAACCAAATAGCCAAAAGGCCCACCCAGCTCTTCCCTTTCTGGATTTCTGCGCACCCCAGGAGAAGGCTCAGTGATACAGCTGCTTTTTTGCACAGAGAGAGCATTTGACATCTCTGGTTTGGTTTCCTCATTGATCTTTGTGTCCATTCTTATTTTGCTTTCAGACTTCTGAGTTTGTCCTCAGCACCACTGTGACAGCACTTCCAATACTGCCAGACTGGAGGCTCAGTAAAGCAGTAGCAACTACACTTAAATTTAAAAGATCTCTACCAACACCAACAACTAGTACTGCTAGATGCAAAGAGAAACACTTATTGGAAGAAAGCATGCATGGTTTCTGGAGTGCAAAAGAATATTTTTTTTTAACCAAGAAATCTTCATCTGGCTTCCATTTGGTTTTGCTGAACTCTGGAAGTTATTCTCCACCTACACAGTTCTTTTCTTCTAGTACTGAGGAGACAGGGGAAAGAAAAAAAATAATTGTATTTCCAGATGAGAGATTTTCAAGTCAATAGACTTGTTTGTGCTGTATTTTTTGATAAGTTAAATTTGTGTGCTTGGATTTAGCAAGAAAATGAGTAAGCTGTTTCAGTTCACACATGGAGGTCATTGCTATAAACCATTTCGTTATAGACTAAAAGCTGCATTTTCACCTAGATCAGGAACTAAAACATAATCCACAATCAATTTCCCTGGATCAAAAGCAAGAGGGTGCATTTTCTTTTGTCTGAGAGTTTTTGCTGGGCAGCTACATTAGTAATTCATATTCCAGAGAATGGTAACTAAACACTAGAATTTCATGTTAAAATTAAAAACAACTTCACTTACCCTTAGAATCTTTTATTCAGTTTACAACACCTACCATTTTTGCTGCACCTGACAGAGCATATAGTCTAATTAAACAGGGAGTTTATCAACATCTAAAGTTTTGGTCAGTATTTCCAATTATTTCTTGTTACATACAGTTAAGGTGAACCTTAATGAACTTTTAAATTCATTTCAAGCCTTATTCATGTGGCATATATTTATTTGGCAGAGATGAAGGTTGAAATTTTGCAGGATACAACTGTAGTATTGTAACATACAAGGTTAACTTATGACAGTCTACCACATTGCACAAGTCGAGTTAAAATCAGAGACCCTCATGATAGGAAAGCAAAGCCAAGACACCTGTTAGTTAAACCCCTTTAAAAGATGAAATATCTCTGCAAAGGTCTGTCCTTGGTGTTCACAGATCATCAACATAAGTTGGAATCTTGTAAATAAACACACAAGTTGCAGGATTTCAATTGCTAGAGGGCTGGGAAGCAGGCTGCCAGGCATGTACTAGTTAAGGAGATTTCAACTGGGCTTTAAATAGACTATGTATCCTTTTGAAGGGTGAGTGCCATAGTTTGTGGTGAAGAGTAACATGGTGAATTAATTCTGGTTTTATGTTTGGAAGAGTTTGACAGTTACTTACTCATTTGTCACACCAAAAGAATTTTATCAAGCAACTTCCACAAATAATTCTTGAAGTAAAGACTCTTAAGGTCTAAAGTGTTTTGAGGGCGAAACTTAAATAACACTCATTGGTTCAGATGACTCACACCAGGTTTTACCACTTCTATTTCTGCTGGCTAAGTCGGTTCCTAAATACCGTGTTCTGAGTATGACTTGACTAAAAGCAAACATTCTGCAATATTAATTTAGAATAAATTATTTCTGCAGTCAGCCCTGCCATAAAGCTCATTCACCAAGATGGCCACAGAAAGTGAGTCATGAAAGAGACAAAAAATAATTTAATTGGGGAGAATATTAGCATGAAGCTATTTATTAATTTAATAATTATCTTTAAGACATGAATATGGAAATGAATAGCTAAAAATATCCAACTTAGTACATAAGGAGAGTAAAATATCCGATTTAAACAGTGAAGTGGCAAAATATTTCAAAACATTTGTCCTAAGCCAACAATAAGGCCCTGGCAATTATAATTTTGGAGGACCATGGTATGGAAAACTGACCTTAACATTAATGACTTTCAAAGACTGAAAGCAAAAATCTTAGCATTTTTCAAAGACTGCAAATATCTAAAGTATTAGTTGGCTACTCTCCAACTAGGAGCACATCTGTCTTGCTGAACCATGTCTATATTCATGAACTTAGCATGATTTATCAGCTATCTTAAGCTAGATACTCATAGTAACATTCTGATACTCTTAAATTCATAATAAATGCCTTAGCTCTATGCTGCTTTTTTCTCCGTATGGCAGCTATTCTGTTAATTGAAAATTCTTTAAGATTTTCACAATGACTCAACAGACCTTCACCTCTGTGAGCATCAGACAAGTTTTCTGTCCTCTCCAGGAAAGACTTGTGCTCACCGTATTTACTTCCTTAATTTGCTGGTAAAGTGACTGGTAAAATTAAACACGTCCTTATGTGCGCCGCCCTCCCCAATTGTCCTAGTGCTAAACTGGGCCCAAAACGTCTTTTCAGAGGAAGTTAAACCCAAACATTTAGATAAAAAATGACTGACATAACTTCTAAATTATTAGAAAGACAGTTCACTCAAAATCATAATCCTGCCTGGTAGCTTCCTACCTTTGCAAGTGTTTTCCATTTTGCAATTGGAATAAAAGGCATATATTTCAACTACACACAGCAACAGAACAGTACAGTGTCAACAGAGGGAAAAAGGACTCTGATTTTCTGAGTTGTTTTTTAGTTTCTTGTTTTTCTTTTACCATTACTATTTTTCTTAAACTCTCATCTGGCTCCTCAGTCTATGAGATTATCATTGTTATAATTAGTACTGCATTCCACAGCTCACTTTTCCAGAAATCTGAAAGCACTGCCCCCAGGGCAGCTGATCTGCTCTGTTCTTGACAGAATTTGCACCAGCATACCATTATAGAAAAAGAAATAAGCAAGCATTAAATTGCCCTGAATCAAATGTGAGCTGTCTCTCATTAATATCAGACACCCATTTCACTGCGTCCTCCCTAACTTTCAAATACATAACTCAGTACGCATGCCAAATAGAACTGAAAACAGCTAGAGCCGGATTGGTTATGTGGGGGTGTTTGTTTTGCTCTGTTTTGTATTTTACTGATGTACTCTATATTCCTGTCCTGGTTTGAGGTCTCAGTGAAGTGGAGATCAAGGAACGTATCTAAGATCGAAACACAGAAAAGTAAGATGGTGCTATTAAGACATACCAGGAAATGGGACTGATAACAGAAGTAGAATTGGGAAAGGTTTGTAAATCCTCTAGGGAAAAAGAGAAAAATAACAAGAGTTCCACAGGTAATGAATGTGATACAGAGAAATTGAAACAGGTGGAGTGAAAGCAGGACAGGCAGACCATAAAAAATAAAGGAATGGCTGACTTCAATTCATCTTCTTTTCTGAAAATAAAGGCTCAAATAACAGAAAACATGGAAAAAAAAATTCTACTTCTAGGGATAGAGGGAAGAAAGAAGCATAACACCAAAACATCATGAAACCCACACAGTAACTGAAAAACACTTTTGCAGCTGACAGTGCATCTTGACAAAAATAGGGAAAAAATTAAGTATTCAAAAGCATCTCATTAATAACTTGTACCTTCAGGACGAGGCTTGGAGGAATACAGACAAAATAATGTTTGCACTGGAACAGTGATGCACAAACATTCATTCCCTGTGGTGCCACACATTATCTGTAACACTCTACACAGGCATGCACTTTCAATCAACTTAAGAGATACAAGGGTTAGAGGATGAGGAGTATTCAGCCAACATCATAGTCTGGGGGTTATCAAGTTCACTCATTTAATAAATATTATTTGAGTGAAGATTATGTTTAATTAGGTCTCTTCAGACAATGTGATGTTCCCTAAAAAGAAAAGCCTTTCAAAAAGTGATTTTGACTGAGGTTGCTTAAAACCCTGTGTTGAATTTATTGGTCCGTAGCAGCTGAGCCAAGTGGACTCCTCAGTCTCAGAGAACCCTTAAGTCTGGTTGCTCTTCCCCAACCCGGTGATTTCACAAGTGCACACACTGCAAGGAACCTGTTTTGCTTGGCACCCTGGAAATCCTAGGCACAGCCAGAAGTCAAGTGAGCACAAAGCAGCAAGACAAACATTCAGCTCCACAGCTCTTCAGAGATTCAGACACTGCATCCTAACTGAACTTTTTGGTAATTAAAATGAAAAGCAACATCTCTCAACCATCTCAGAAGCAAAGTCATACATACTAAGTGATTCAAAAAAAGCAAGAATAAGAGGAAAGAATATTCTAGCCATGACTTTTTTTTCAAGTCAGAGGATACAGTAGAAAAACAGCAATTAGATCCTCTAGTCTACATCCTTTAAGTTAAAGACATAGTCCTCAGAGAAAGTTTCAGACATTACAAGGATGTTATTCACCCCAGTACTGAGCCAGAAAGCCATGTAGATACTGGCTGGAGATACTATATCAACCTCCAAAATCTAGTAGAACCTAAACCAAAAGCTTTATTGTTAAGATATATGTAAGACTTTGGGGACAAACACTGCTTCTGAAGGAAAAAAAATCTGCTAAAAAGCTTAAACAAAGTTGTGGGTAGGAAAACAAATGAACAAAAAACCCCCCTCAAACCACAGAAACATTTAAAAAAAAGAAGTTAAGGATTTTCTAAGAAAATAAAAAGCAAACCAGCAAAAAAACTGTTCACTTGTATTAGTAAAAACAAAACTTGAAACAACAAAGAAAAGAATAATCAGGGTTGCTAATGCAGTCAGAATCATAGAATCATAGAATGGTTTAGGTTGGAAAGGACCTTGAAGATCATCGAGTTCCAACCCCCCTGCCATAGGCAGGGACACCTCCCACTAGACCAGGTTGCCCAAGGCCACGTCCAGCCTGGCCTTGAACACCTCCAGGGATGGGGCCTCAACAACCTCTCTGGGCAACCTGTTCCAGTGCCTCACCACCCTCAAAGTGAAAAACTTCTTCCTAATGTTCAATCTAAACCTGCCCTCTTCCAGTTTGAAGCCATTCCCCCTTGTCCTGTCACTACATGCCCTAGTAAAAAGTCCTTCCCCAGCTCTCCTGTAGGCCCCCTTTAGGTACTGAAAGGCCGCAATAAGATCTCCGCGGAGCCTTCTCTTCTCCAGGCTGAACAGCCCCAACTCCTTCAGCCTCTCCTCATAGGAGAGGTGCTCCAGCCCTCGGATCATCCTCGTGGCCCTCCTCTGGACACGCTCCAACAGGTCCATGTCCTTCTTATGTTGGGGACTCCAGAGCTGGACGCAGTACTCCAGGTGGGGTCTCACGAGAGTGGAGTAGAACAGAGTTTAAAGACAACCTTGCTATGTCTCCAAAACCTAAATATTCTGACCATTATCAAAACATGCAGTTTATGATGATTATGGAATAAAAAGAAGAATAGACGATGGAAAGAGGGTATGGAAATGACAAAGCTTGAGGTAGTAGCTGAATGGTAGTGTGCTCAAATGTGCAGGTGTGTAAAGAAACTGTGAATATGACAACACTGGAATCTGGGGTTTTAGAGGAATAGGGTTAAAGAATAAACTAGCAATTTAACAATCACAACAATACGTTTCTGAAACAACCCTTATAAAATTGGTGGGAACCAGGGAAAGAATTAGTTTTAAGAAAGAGCTTAAGAAGTTCAGAAAAGAAAGATATTACATGGTTTACAAATCCAGTCAACCAGATTGATCCAGTCCCAAACCCTGTATTCCTATAGATCTTCCTATTGCTACAGAAATAGTCTGAAAGAAAAAAAAAAAAAAGAACGAGCCAATATGAAAACAAAGCCCCTGAGAAAGCAGTCAGAACAGTGCCAGAAAACAAAGAGACAGCTTGTACCAGAAATTGTTCCTAAACACGTACTGCCGTACTAGAAGGGCTGGCAACCACTGACATAAGGTTTTTATATCAAACAGTAGCCTAATCTAGGACTCGTTTCAAAACAATCAATAAAGTAAGACCACCAATGCCTTAGCAGACTCGTGTCTAACTTTTGCAGTTTCTATTGCCGCTGACAACTCCGTGGATTATTTTGGTTCCTGCAATTCACTGCACTGTTGCTTGACACAAAACTGAAAAACAGAGGAGCAACTCAAGCACATCAGCAACATAACTTTGTTCCAAGTTTACTCGTGATAAATAGGCAGAGAGATAATGTGAGGCTCATGAAAACCCTGTGTCGCTAATACTTATAGTGTTGAGTATTTGTGGCTGATGTCGCATTCTGGCACTGAGATACTCTGTTTCCAGATGAATATTTTAAGGCAAGAATGGTCTCACCTGATTATCGCATCTCATTGTTTACATCGCAACAACTTAAAGTAGTCTAAGCTGATGCCTTATAAAATGCTCCTACCTAGCCCCACAATTCTAGAAAAATAGGAAGCCTAGCACAGAGTTGATGCTGCTACTGACCTTAAACAAGGACATCTAATGAAGTCATGGCCAGCATCAGCTGCCACCCTACACCACTTTATCCTTTTTACTCCACAGTGGCAACAGCAACATTCTGCCTCTGAAACAGTCTGTCTCCTCCCTGCCCGCCCAGTTTCCTCTTTCCTTACTTCCCTGAAATAACAGTACAACCCTACCTGGCCATCATGTCCTGTCAAAGCCCAGCAGAACTGTGATGGAACATATAATAGCTCTCTTCAGGAAAAAAGAGGTGGCAGAAAAAAGCTTTGTGTGCAGAGGAAAGAGTCCAGGGCTGCTTGGGAACCAGGGAAAGAGGCTGTATGCAACTAAAGCTATGAAGAAAAAAAAAAAACCACAGTCCACAGGAAAGAGGGTACTAAGAAAACCTGCTTCCTGTTCCTCTGGCTGACCTACCTTCAGCTGAAGGTTCCCTTTCTCCAGAAACAGAACATTTGGCAGAGGACCTTTAAAACCTGTTCCTACCATCATGACTGAACCAGAAAAAGACGTGTATTTTCTTGAAACAATTATTCTCATGTCACCATCACCAACAGTTAGCTAGACACCAAACCATCAGAGTTCTGTGAATGTCAGCAAGCCCTCCACTGTTCAATTTCTTCAGCCACAAAAATCTACACAAACTTGGTCTTCCACAGGACTATATTTATTGCCATAACCCTTACTGCAATGAAGCACTTACCTGTGGGAAGTCCTTTTCCCCTCAGCCTCTCTCGAATAGCCTGGCTCCTGTCTGGCTGCAATTTTCTATCTCCATTGCAAGAAAGTTGATCCACCTGTAAAACAGGCAGTAACACAATGTCAAATATTGAAAGAGGCCACATTAGTATGAAACAAAGAATCTTTAGTGAGTTCTTTTGATATGGTGGGAATCGGCATAACTTGGACAGTGGATTAGCTGGGAAGTAGGAACAAGAAATCAAGCAGCCTTCTATCCATCACAGTTATGATGCAACTCATTTAACATTAAACAGATTGAATCAGCCTTGTGCTGTATATCTCTTTACAAAGCATATTAACATGGAAAGTGAGAACATTCAAACAGGACCTCTCAGCTGTGCTTCATAGACCACCAAATTACCAGTTATAGAGCTAAGACCTCTCTAGGCTTTGATAAGGCAAATCAAGACTGGAGGCACGCTGATCTTGGAATGGCAAGTTGTACTATGGTTCTGAAAAAACAATTTTGTATACTTTTCTTATTACCTTAAAAATTCCAGCACACATACAGAGCACTAAATATTAAAACCAGCAGGGATGGCTAGCTAAGGTGCACAAAAACACAGCAGCACAGCTATGTGGTTGTTTTGTTGTTTTGGCAACACTTGGTTCTATCTGGCTATTTTGTTCTTGTCTTTTTGTAAAGCCAGTGCAGTGACACATTACAAATTAGGTTAAAAAGGTTCCTGGTAGAGGAAATCTAGATTAGCAAAACTTCAGCACTGGATAACCCCCAGCAGCCCTGCTCCTTCATTATCAACATGGTATAGGAGACAGGAACACATTTGCTGGATTCAGCTCTCCACTGGTTTTCAGTACATGCATTTGGGACCACTACTGCTGTCTTTGGCAGGCCGGTCTAGATAAGTCTGACACACTAATCTCAGACTCCCTCTGAAAGCCCGCTGACAAGAACAAGATGAAAAAAGCAGAAAATTTGCTAAGCAGAAAGGGTGATTAAGAACTTGGAGACTAATGACTGTCTCTCCACAGTGGCTGTTGCTATAGCTCACAGCCCAGTTTAAGGTTTGGATCTTTATTTTAATAGCTTCCCTGATTAAGGCCTTGTAGATCTTTATTTCATTGAATTGCAGGCTAGCTCCACTTGACAGCTACACAAGACTTCAGACATTACAGCGAGGAGCACTGAACTGACAGACATAACCTCACAGACCAGACAATGTTTTGTGGGGCTCAGGCTCAGCACTGTGTCTGGAGGCCTGTCATAATCAGGTGGTGCCAAATATTAGACAAATGCAGGGACCTCTCACCTCATGCAAGTGTTTCCAAACCAGATTTATGAAGAAACTATCTAACAATTAGATAATTTTTTTTTTAAAAGAAAGCATTATCAAGTCAAACATTTTTCTTGCAATTACAGTGCTGTCTCTCCAGACGCCAATTTTTACATTGGCATAACCCCTATGAGATTAAAAAAAAGGAGTTTCAATGACATAAAACTGGGTGAAATTCAGGACCATCATGGGATATCGTTCCAGCAATAATAAATCGCTCAGCATATGTTATAGTTATAAACAGAACACAAGGAAAGCAAGTATTGGCCAGAGAACAATCTAACAATATTGACAATTTATGTCCTTCCTTTTTACTCAGAGCCTTCTGAAGTTATGTTGTAATGGTTTAGGTGAAGGGACAGGTTGCCTGTCAGGAATAGTAACTTTGCAAGATGAGTTCTTGTAGTTTCTTTCACTTCTGAAAACAGTTTAATGCATTTGTCACCATTAGACAATAACATCCTCCACAATTATCACATCCAAGAGCTAAAGAGAAGTGCAAGAGAATTTGCACACAGTCTAAAAAGTCCCTCTTCCTGTTAATAAGCAACTCTCCAGAAGTCAAGCATAACTTTAAAAAAGAAAATTCAGAGCAATCATTTTTGAAGCATTTCAAGTAGCAACAAGTCTAAGGCTTGCCCCAGAGTTCATAATCTTTTCTGTTTTCCCGTTTTTCTCTACTTTTCTGTCAATGAAGACGAATAGTTCACAAGATTATCTTCCTCAGAAACAGCAGTCATGAATGCACATTCCAGGAGGAATTGTCAAGTGCACAAACTGTTACAAGGGGAGAGAAGCAATTCTCTCCTTTCAACACTCACCCTTATCAAAATTGCAACATAGTAAAACGAGGAAGAATGACTTCAGAGTGACTCTGCATGAGCACCTTTGCTCTCTTCCTGCTCATCTCTATTATTCCTCAAATGCTGACACAGACTTACCCCAGACAGGCTTCCCAGAACCAGTCTGACCAACTGTTTCACGTATGAAAAAGAAGGGGCACAGTTACTGTTCCTTATGTGTGCACTGCAAGCATCCAGAACAGTCCGTACAGATACACGGGCATAAATGACATCTTCACACATGCCGAGGAGTATGCTGTTGAGATGATCTCCAAGTTTGATAGGCTAGTGACAAACAAAAACGGGAGGGATAGGAGAATCAGTTTTAATAGTGACTTGTGGTACACACAGAAACCGAAGACATTCAACACAGTAAAATATCTATTCATGAGACTTATTGCCTACATTAACTGAGTGCCAATTTGAAAGTCACTACCTAGCTGGTGAAAAAATTGTGGTTGTAGATCAGGGGACAGGCATTCAGCATCTAGATTCGATTCCTACTCTGCAATCTGGTCCAAACTAGCTGCCTGATCTGTAAGGTCAGGACACCAAAGCTTTCCTTTCTCAACGGCTTAATGACTAGTGAAAAGGTTCAGAGAAAGTTTTCTTTGGGTTTTTTTTGAACATTCTGCCAGTCACAAGCATAAAATTCAATCCTCATTTTATAACCCTCTGTCTGCTATGCTAATTTTCTACAGTTCCTCACCTCACCAATATTTTGCAGCAGCTGTGTTAGCATTTCCAAAGTCCAGTGACATCATCAAACAGTATCAACAAAAAAGTAAGGAATAAAACAGCAGAGCCACGGGTTAAGGAAGCAGAGCTTCATAGTTGCAGGACAACACCCATATGGTTAGGAACAATCTAGATTTAATTCTCTTCTGCCCATTCAATTAATCCAGCACACTGTACATGGAATATCACTCCTCAGGCTATGCAATAGTCAGCAATAACACTTGTTCTCAGATGCCTCAGGCACTTGGGACTTGAGCTTTCTGATCTGTAGCTCTCAGAAAGTGGGTGGTTACCCACATAGCACAAGCATTGTCGTGCTTTTTGCACCACAGAGCACTTCAAACTATTACAGTCTTCCAATTTTCCCTGTATTAGTACTCTTAAACTGCACCATAAAAATAAAGTATTCTGGACCACCCTGATTTAAGTAACACAGGCTTTTCCCATCTATCTGTTTAGCACTTCTAACTAATTGCAAGAAAATCACTCTTGTGTTCAACGACACTCCCAGCAGAGAAGAAGCTCATTAACAGACACAGCTCATTAGGCAGGCAAATATGGAAAAAAAAATTAAAAATGGGAAAATCTGCACATGCAAATTAACACTTAAAAGTAATGCCATACACAGACTGTCCTTTTGCCTCCACTAACTCCACAGGACAGAGGCACTGCATGAGAGCCTCCCAAAGTTAAATTCTGGACTTCTGCTCCCCCTTTTCTTTCCAGGCATACCTCACCACACTGTCTTTGTAAAAATGTTATATCAAAAGGTAGAGCACTCCTTCCCACTGCATTACTGTGAAACTGTTGCTACAATCTAATACCAAAGAAAGAAACGAAGAAAAAGGTGACTAAAATTCATGCCTACTTTCTGCCCAACACCTACCTCTACCTATCTTAAGTCACTCTCCCACTACTGCTGAATACTGTTCCTTTCATCTCCTACAAGACAAGAGAGCAAAGAAAACGGATAGCTGCCTAAGAAAATACTGGGGCTTTTGGGACAGGCACAGTAGGCATTACAAATAAGTATCCCTAAAACAGTCATAGCTTTAAGTTTTCTGACTTTTGCATTCAGGCAACTACTTCCAAATCAGTACAACTGAGAACCCAACTACCACTCTGTTAAAGAAAATATTAGGAACACTTAAATTGCCAAAGAGCATTTCAAAATTCCCTTCCTTACCCTTACACAAAACACCAGCTAGTAGGACTGAACCCAAACATGAAACAGAAATAGCTTATCTCCTTGAGCTGCACAATGCTCTGCCAAATCCTACAACTGCAAGTCCATCACTAAATGCTTTTTTGGATGCATTTCGTCTTATTTTCACCCTTTTAGATATTGTCTTCTAAAAGTTTAATTGGGGGCGGGGAAGGAGCACCCAGGAAGATAATGAATCACATTATCTTCAGTCAGTTTTGGAAAGACAGTCTAGGAGTTCTGCTGGGTATGTGAAATAACCCCATTGAGCAATAACACTCGTGTCTAAGCAGTCTGCAACTGTGTCTGCATTGACTGACAATTCAATAGCAGAAGTCTACTCCCTCTTCCAAACAATTCATGCCCTTTCTTGGCCATTGTGTAACATAAGTATCTGTATGTGCCAAGTCCAGACTCACAGAAGTTATGGCAGCATAGAGAACAGGTTGCTTTATTATGAGTAAAGCAACAGTGTTATTTAAATATTTGTTTTTATACAAGCCTAAACCAAAACAAATAATTTTCTCTTTTGTCAGCAGCTTAAACTGTTGTCTTTCAGCGTGTGACACTACAGGATAGACTAGCCCAGATATATCTTCATGGAAACTAACAGAAATGTAGTATCAGCACCTTCTTTCTTCAACACCACCACCACCCTCACACACTCCACAGGAAAAATCTCCAAGTACAGGAAAGAAATCTTACTCTTCACCGTCTCATTATGACAACCCTGCCACATGAACCCAAATGCAGATTCAGTCAAACTATCAAGTCTGAAGTTGCAATATTAAACAAAACCAAATCTAAACTTACCTGACTTTGAGGAACTTCATGGTCAGCTCCCCAAAAGAGTGACATACCAAGAGAATAAATATGGACCTATCATAAGACACAAGACATTTGTCAACTCATTGAACGGGACTAGAAACGCAAAGCAGAACTTTAAAGTACAGCAACTAACTTAACATCACTTTGTTTATATATATTCCTGGTATTTAAGCTCAGTTGTCTTTCAAATTGTTCTTCTCCTTTGCCATAAATGACAGAGAAACAAATCCTACAGCTACAAAACGTACTGCATCTAACCAGTGCCTCTGTCTTCTCTGTTCAATTTTAAGTTTTCATCCCACATTGAAGCCAGAAGCACATGTAACGTGCTATCATGCAATCAGCCTGGTGTGGGGTACAGACTGCATGGTTGTGTCCAAGGATCCTTAAAACTGTAGTCTGAAGTTAAAGCAGACCTTAGCAGGACTTATTATTACTGTCAAGAGATCCCTAAGATTGGGATCAAAGGAAAAAAAAAAAAAGAAATTAATCTAAGTGTATCAACATCACCTTAATCTCTTATTGATATTTTAAGATACAAATACATTAATAATTACATGTATAATTAACAATTAATATCAGCATTAATGACATTAATCTATCTTTACTATATTAAGCCCACCAGGACAGGGAATAAAACCTTTAAATACTGCAGAATTAAGAGCACAAACACATACTGCCCCTGTAGGTGACTGTGGAAAAAAACATTAGGTAAGTGCAGAGACAATAGCAGATTTTCTGGACTATAAAAGTAACATACACTAGTGAAGGCTCTTTCTACCAAGTTATTAGTAATATTTCTGCTACTTAAATTTGTGCTTCTTAAAGCAACGAGTTTATTAAATAATTGTACAGGCAATGAACAAGAATTACAGGGACAGCGATAAATTAAAAGTGATTTGCTTAAGTCAGCCTCTTCACTAACTAAAAGCAAAACATCTTAAGTCCTAGGTATATACATTGACAAGATCTGTCCAGACTCAGGTACTTCATATACAGATTTTAAAAACTTAGGTGTAAATTGAGTGTAAAAAGGTAATGGATGGACTCAAGAGAACCTATGAAATGATAAAAATAATTTTCTTCTTCCCATGCTAAAAACATAGTTGTTAAAAATCATACATCTAGAACTAGCTTAAGTTCATACAAGAGAATTAATCTCTGTGCTGAGAAGTCTCTTGGCCTATTCAAGACAACGAAATATATCCTTGAAGGCTCAGAAAAAAGGATGATGCATAATGTGTTTTTTTTTTTTTGACCAGACTGCTTGAAAGACATTATAGCATTACTGCACTCTGCCAGAAATTAACCCCCAAACACAAGTATGATGTATTTTTAGATTTCTATTGTAAAACAGAAAAAAGTTTTCTTCTTATGTATTCAGAAGAGCAATACACAGCTTAGTGACAGAGTAAGGAAGCAATTACTAAATAGACTTAGAAGCAACATGTTATTAAAATTATTCTCGTAAATTCAACGTGCTTTATTCATATAAAACTGGAATTCAGCGTACTCAGAGAAGCACTCCAATCTTAAACTTCTGCTAAATCTTGTGGGATGGTCTCTGTCTAGTACAGCGTACGAGTCAGTGCAGGACAGAAAGGTTTCCATCAGTATATGGCAACAATATACCAGATATTGCTGACACATGGTTACTCAGAGGTACAGTTCAGTCCAGCTGACTGACAAACACTGAAGATGGAGGAAGGGGGTCAGCTAGTGTGCATTCAGACACAGATATGCAAAAAGACATTCAGGTAGAGAATAATAGAGAAACGATGTTTCTCTTTGTGATAAAGCTGGAGCAGAACCATGGAGAATTGCTTCACAATCGTGCTCAGAAAGGAAAATGAGGAGGCAAATTTTGTTGCCAGTGGCATGCTGTGGCAGGACTGCAGCAGCGTTGTACACAGGTGCAGATGAAACAAAGCTTTATGCTAGACGCAAATACGTAGCCAGCACCGTGTACCTAACAAGGGCTCACACATCAGCCTCCTCTCCCAGAAAGGAGGCCCTGGCCAAAGTAAGGTCCCTGTTCCACGCAAAGAACAGAATAGAACAGAAGTCACAGACAAGCACTGAAGGTTCTCAATTAATACCACTGCCCCATTCAACCACAAATATTATCTTTCAAATACTAAGAAAATTGTTCCATATCTAGTTTATTACCCATTACCCTTTCAACTGAAAAACTAGGAAATCTTCCTTACATATACAGATATACCACAGCTATACAGAAAAAGGTGAATATACTTTTAGGGTAATAATGCATGAAAAAAAAAAAACTTTTCAAAAATAAACACCCAACCCAAAAACCCACACAGAAAAAAACAACCAAAAAATTCAAACAAAAAAGCCCCCCAACACCTCCCATCCCCCCAAAATGCAGGAAAAGCACCTAAAAAGTCTTTTATCAAAATTGTTAATTCTAATCAGAAAAGTGGTTATGGTCCTAAGTCAGACGGTGTTCAAGAAGAACTTGGGCAATGCTCTTAGATAAATAATGTAATTTTTGAGTTGCCCTCTGCGGAGTCTGGAGTTGGACTTGATGATCCTCACAGGTCCCTTCCAACTCAGGATATTCTATCATTCTATGATTCTAGGCTTCAACACAATGGAAGATATTTCCAAAACTGGGAAGTGCATCACCCTCAACAAAAATATTATTGCACAATCATGCAATCAGACCTCTAAACTAAAACGTGCTACCCTACTAATCTATCTGAAAACAGCTTCCAAAATAAAAGCTTAGTGAAACAGTTTCTGATGCAATACTCCATCAATGGTATTTCAAGCTTTATATTAGCTTAAGGAGGGTTTTCAAGTATAGCATTTCAAAGTTACTTGGAAGCCGCTATTACATAAAAAGCAAAAATGTATCCACTAAATATCAGTTAAATCCATTTTTGGATTTTAACCTAATGCCTGCAAACATATCGTGCAACTCTCCTACTTCATACACCGAGTCATACTGCTGCTAGACTGGTGTCTGACAGCTCCCTTACGAATTTCTAACTGCTTATTATAGTTTGACAGCCTTTGGTTGTGTCAGAGTCAGGAGGGGAAGAAAAAAAAAAAAAAAGAAATCCCACAACAGTCTGTTTGCAAGATCATCTCTGCTTGAGGTTTGTGCAGCTTTACATCAAGATCCTTATGTAAGAGAGAATGCCAGCATGAAAATTAGGCAAAAATCATCTATTGAAAAATTGTGTTGTAATAACCCAATAATTTTGCTAATTTCAACTGATCAGTAACTCATGTTTTTATACAATACTACCCAATAAGCGTTCATATTTAAAATACCCTTCTCCCTCTATGGAGGTAACCTTTGACTTAGAGGCACATAACATGCATCTCTTAAAAATGATAGCATTTATTAAAAAAATTGAGTTCATTTTGGTATTATGATACCTCTATTTTTTTTCTACAATATATAAATCAACATCTAATTAATTTCCCAGATTAATCTTTCATTATAATTTTGAACAGTTTGCTTACTCTGCTTCCAATAAACTCGCAGTTACATCAGACTTATTTTGTATTCAAATTGACTGGGTGTCTTGGAATCAAAAGGGTGTTTATTGACTGACTATCATTTTTTTCTAATATTTATCCTTGAATACACTGTTACTTCATGCTAGCAAGTAAAGGCATAACTTGAGACGAATGCAACCCTGATACAAGGCCATAGGACATTTTTCTGCCTTCAGCAGCTTTGAGCCACAGTCCGATTTCAGAACAAGCAAAAAGGAACACACGAAAGATTTCAAGTAAATGAATTCACTGAACTACAGTAAGTCGTGACAGAACAAAAAAAAAGTTTAAATATGTTACAAGTTACCGCAGTCAGCATGTGCAAAGCAAGATCTAAGAAACATGAAGTCAACATAACCAGACAAATAACCAGTGTACCATCCAACACACAATTTAATAAATGTAAAGGGAAAGTCATAAAAAGAAGGATGCACATATAAGCTATTTATCAGCCCTACTAAACTTCAACTAATAAAGCCACAGCTGGACAAAAGTTTTTGTACAAAGCTGTGTTTCAGGTCGCTTTCTCCTTCCATATAAGCCAAGTAAGCAAATAAACCCAAGAGGACTGGTATGTTTGAAGCAATTTGCACAAATGTACTGTCCTGTGTAGTTCCCAAGCTGGGGATTACAGACCAGTACTACAAATACTCCAGTCTTTTTTTTTTTTTCCCTGATGCATTATCAAAGATTATTTCTACATATACTGGTATATACCATTGTCATCATGAAAAGACTTCAGTTCTTTGTATGCAATGGTACATTTCTAAGAATCCAACTGGAGGGTCTCACACGAGCAAATGCAGGATGAATAACTCACAGATCCCATCTTCAGATTATGGCTGTCCTTCACTGCACCCAGATATGACTACCACACTGGAAGAACAGCTGTGTGATTTATCCACAAAGCTTTAAACTGAAAACAAGAATGGTAGCAGCAAGTTTTCAAATTATTTTGTACCACGCCAGGCTATCAGAACAGTTAATTTTTCCCCCCAGTGTGTGCAAAACACATGCAGAAATCAAGTAGAAATCAAACATAAAACAGGTTAATTCATCTCAAGCCCAAAGCCTGAAGCTTCACCCTAATGCTAAAGCTGAATATGACAAGCTAAAGGGTTTTATTTAGTTTATACGTGACTGTATGTAATTTGCTTATGTAAAACGAAAGCTGGTCTATTTCCACATTCAACTGTTTCCCAATGAAAACAGCAACACAGTTGCTGGGCCTAGAGTGTCGATTTTGCCATCACCTTCCCAGCAAGCAAGGTTACACCAATATAATGAAATTCACACAGCTATAATCAGAGAGGATTAATGAGTGCTGTGTATGTGCAGAATGCCAGTATTTGGTCATCGCCTATTGATATGCCCTGTGCTGGAGTTTACAGGCCACAGTGGTCCCTCTGAGTATTTCCTTCCTAAAGATTAAGATAAAGAAACATCATAGCATGGCTTTTCATAGTAACAGTTCTCTATATTTCAAAAAGAAAAAAGTAACATAATGTATGAATACTGGCACAGAACAAAGAATGCAATCAGCTCTGATGAAGGTCACAAACATGTAATTTCAAAACTTTTTTCTGGCATTTTAAAATGTCTGTTTTATATATTAACTTCAGAGCTGGCACTAGAGGTAATGTTACTGTCTTCAAGTGTTGTCTCTCTTGAAAGAAGATAAACAATTCCAACAGTATGACTACAGAGCTTGGCAGCTGCATCCTACATAACTGATCCTGGATCTGCATTGATGTCAGTGTTATTTTTACTTCTCTATTAAACCTTTCAACCTACTTTGCTAATTGCTTATAGTTTTTTCGTAGATAAAATTATACACATACTTTATTATACCATTATTTCTGACTATACTGCAAGGTAAGAAGGATATCTAAAGGGCTTACAAGTAACTGAAGAAACTGATTTTCAGAAGGTATTCAATGATACAGTACTAAAAACTGACTATATACAAGGTTTAGAAGAAAAAAGCTGCAAACACAAAATACTCAACACAGAAAAACATGTTTTAATAGTCCTAGTGCACACAACAGCAACCAATGCCAATACCAGTTTCCTCTGGAGTAAAAGCATGTTGCTGTTCTTCCTGGAGGAAGACTGCCCAATGTTATAATTATTCCCAGATTACAACACTGTCTGCGGCCAGCTTCCTTCTCTAAGGATTATCAATCCTGAGAAGCTAAGGAGATGGAAACAGAGCTCAGCTTCCTTCCTACTCCCACCTCTAAATATCTTTGACAAGGCCAAGGGAATGGTTTTCTGGGGCAAGTGTTACCATTTGCAACAGATTATTAAGAAAACATTTGAGAAGCTAGTCGTTTTGACTGTGCGGATCAGTGACCTGGAGGAGATCCCATATACAAACCTTACCTGCCAGAACATCTAGCCTTGGGGAAGAGTTAAAAAAAGAAGGTGGAAAGGAAGAATTTTGCACACAACCGAGGAATACTTATGTTCATTAAAACAACCTTTTTCTTCTGAGATGTGTTGGAATATCCTGTTTTTTGAAGCCCTGGAACTGCTTGAGGAATTCCTTTGCTTACCGCTCAGATGCATTTTGCCAAAAAAAAATGTTTTAAAAATAAAATTGTTGATGTCACTGAAATGTTTTCGAAAAAGAAAGCGAAGTGTTGCTTACTACTAGTTCAATGGTCAGTTATTCTGTGCAGCCATTTCCCAGGTACAGCTGTCAGTAGCACACGTGATGGGGACCTGCACACATACACTTAAGTGCATACAACCATAATCATTATTTCACTTTTACAGACCAAAACAAAGTAGGAGGATCCCTCCCCCTCTCATAAAGGAAATCAATGATTACACATACAAATCAAGAACCACAGGGAGACAAAAATGACAGTTTAAAGCTATTTTCTGAAGGGATCAATAGCAAAAGACAACAGCTGTCTGCCAAGGAAGAGGTACTGTACCTTTTCAACGTCCGACAGAGATGATAGAGAATGGTTCTGCAGAACCTCTGGTGCTGTGAATGCTCGCAGGTCTTGTTGGGAGACATTTTCATCAGTAAATGATACACTGCCAGATGGAAGCAACAGGAGAGACCATGGAGAAATGATGAATTCCAGAGCAGTAGGATCAGCTGTATTTGAAGAAAAAAAAAAAAAAAAAAAGAAAGAAAAATAATTCCTGACATTAAAGCAACGTTGTTTGATCCCCTTCCTTGATGTTATTTCATTTGCTCAAAGACACATTTAATATCAGCATACATATTATTAATGGAACAGATTCACGCTTCCTTTTCTACCTGTGATGCTTCATAACCACAGCAACAACCTCAATTTTAATCACACTAAGGAGTAACACCTGTCTATTTTGACTATTTTTTCCTATTATTCATACCAGCAAGGTCAGGAAAGAGCCTGCTAAAATACTTGCAAGCTCTCCTGTCCTTAGGTTATTTCATTTATGCTACAGTCAACATATAAAACGATCCCATTTTGTAGTGTACATGTCATTAAGGCTAATTCCTACAATAAGAATGGAATTAAACTGCTATACTAATATAGCACTGCTGTGACAGCAATGATCTGTAGACAGTAGACAAAGTTAGTAGAGAAAGTAAATACTCCTTATTAGAGTAGCTGAGTGAACTGGACAAAATGAAAAAGTTTTGGGGCACCGAAGTCCTTCTTAGCCTAAAGAAAAAAATATTTAAAAGTGAAAAAGAATAATTATAGGCAGCAGTGGAAGTGGGCAAAGAATAAACATGAAACCTTAGTAAGATCACCCATTCAAACCCTGTGAAGAATATTTGAAAATAGCAAAACAAGTACAGAAATCGGAGAACCAAAAGTGACAAAGAAAATTTCCTACACCATGAATATGCAATTTACCAGCTAGGTTTTTGATGTCTGATAATACTGCTGTCAAACTTCTGGCCACAGACCTATTAAAAAAACCCAAACCAACAAACCAGGGTGGGTAGAAACAGACCGCACACAAGTCTGGGGAAGGTGTTAAAACCCCAAATCTACCTTGAAAGTAAATGTTAACTAAGGGAGGAAAAAGAGAGACCATTTCCTTGAGTCAAAATATTTTTTCTACACGTCAAACAGTAAATCAGCTCTGTTTCACCGAAGGAGACATAAGCTTTTATCTAAGTAAAATGAAAAATTAACTGCTATTTTTCCATAGGCAGAGGCATTTGCTCTGTTTTCTGCTACGTGATATATCAAAGATCTGAGGAAACATGCATTTGAAGTGTAAGTCTTTGCTGTTGTTGCTTATCATGTAGAGAGAAAACAGAATAATAATTTCCTCCTTCAGCTCCACCACTAACATTTTCCACTCTCCTATCAGCTTTGGATGTTCCTACAGTGCTGGTTCCTAGCTTGTTCAATTATCTTGTAATCTAGAATATTTCTAATCTCCTAGGAAATGTATTAAATTACTGCTTGCAGGTATCAGATGTAAAAGGATCTACCAAGTAAGTCCTTCAATTTCTTCAACTCCCCCTCCTCCAAAAGAACCTAAGAAATTGCTTTTAGGCTTTCTACATTCTGTGATACCAAAGCAAAACCATATTAATAACTCAGTAGTACAATTATCCAGAAAAACATTCCCAGCTTTCAGATCCTGAAGCTCCGAAACTTTTCCCTCCTACCAATGTGTGCCAGAGTTATCATCCAGTAGAGAACCCAATAATTCATTTTTCAGTCTTAGACTAACGTACACATTTTTCTGAACATACCTTAAATCACTACGCAGAATTTTGCTTTTAAAAGGGAAAGAGACCATTGAGGGCAACAAACATTCTAGAAATTGAAAGATCCTACAGAGACTGCTTCAAGTAGTTATTTAAAATTGTTTAATCACCTGAGAACCAAAGGAGTTTGTTATAGTTTTTCCAATGGATTTCAAAATGCCAGTGTGTTTTGCTGAAAGCCAGTAGCACAAGCTTAGGATTCACAGTGCAGACCTGGTTTCCCCTCGCTCTGCTTTTTAGCACATACAAGAGAGGCTCAGTCTTCTTGCCTCAAGGGAGTGTATTTCATTGCTCCAGCTTTCTCCCCTGGATCCAAAAGATATAAGCAATTGATGGATGGTATCTCTGATCATGTAGGTTAAACCAACTTAAACTCTCACACAGAACTGCTGAGCCCGCCATGGAAACCAGAGGTCTGTCACATACAAAAAACCCCCACTCCAAAATACCCTAAAAAATACCAAATACAAAGCCATACATGATGATACCTGTTTTACACACAGAAGACATCATCTCAGTTTTTTTTCCTATCCTATTTCAGTAAGTAAAATTGCAAGGGACAAAGCAACATATGTTACTTGAACCCACCAATGTCAACTAAATAAAACATATGGCTCAACTAACAAGCTGTACAAGTACCTTTCTTTTTCTAGACCTCCTCAAGTATGACTTCAATTATGTCCAAATATTGAACTTGTCAAGGTATTATAAGAAAATAAAATCCAACCAACAAAGAATTGCATTTGCTGAGCTACTTGAACAACGTTGTATAAATTTGGTCAAGAGATGAAATTCTAAATTTAGTGCAGACATTAGTTACCAGTCCTTACACTGCAGTACACATCTTTCCCTCTTCCCCATAGCAATCCAATTGGTCCCTAGCTACACGAAGATTTAAGCCTGGTATCACTCTGTTTAACAGCCACGATACAGTAGTAAAAATAATCATTCATGTCCAAGATCATGGTTTTGCCGCAGTGTGTAGCAAGACACTTGGCATCAAGCAAACGACTTTATTTCTACAGGCGTCTTCTCTTAGCATGGCCAACTTCAAAAACAGAGTTTAAATATATCTCATATTGTAAAAAAGCCATCAAATATGTAAATTTAAAAATAAGATGAGCTGAAGAAAACTTTCCCAGCAAGAACTTTTAATACCACATATGGCGCAAGTAGAGAGAAATCAACTTCAATCAACTGAATTAAATAAAATTTTAATTAAGAACTGTTCCTCCCAGCCCCAAGAGATGACATTTTGCACTATACCTCTAACCCCACTTCCTCTGAAACAAAACATAAGAACTGCTGTTCACTGTCGTAGCAGTAAGTTCAGATGCTAAACAAAAGAAACATAAAGATGGAAAGACACTTCCTATTCTATATAAATAAGAAAACATTACATTATATAGCAAAGCATTTTTAGAAAGAAGATCTTAGTTGGCCAGCAATTTCCAAAAATAATCCTGCAGGTAACTATGGGATTTTTTACTAGTTCTGTGTGTATACAACACTGATATAAAAAAAACAAACATTTAAAAATATTATAAGATTTCTGCTTAAAAGTCCTAACTCAGGAACCTTAAGTAATGTGGAGGCTTTATCCTTAACTTAACATTTTGTATGACGAAGACTTTAAATACATATGAACTGTTTGTATTCTGAAACATACTACAGTAACAAGAGTTAATGAGATGGAAATACAATTTAGCTTTAAGAACAAAAAAAACCCCACATTTAGTCTGAAGTCTTCCCAATATTAATTTAAGCAAACTTTAGGGCATGCATTTGTCCCCTACAGATGTAGAAGGCTGGATTTATTGATTTATGTAAAATACTTCCACCCACACTCAACAATTTTTATGATCTGAAGGAATATACAGTGAATGTGATTAATTGTAAGTTCAGAAAAAGGGCTGATTTTGTCAAGCTCTTTTTGTTGACATTCTCTTAGTTTCCACTTTTAGTAGCTTTTAACTAACATAGCAGATCATACTGCCTTCATCACAACTTTGGGAATCTAATCTACTGTTACAAAAGACGAGAATTTATTCATTCCCCATTTCCTTCCTTAAGGCAAGCATCGCAAACCAAAATAACTGTCTCAAAGCTCCTACTATGCAGATTTAACCTAAGAAAAATATTTTAAAGTAACTCTACTCCTACCCTTTCAAGTGTTTGTACCATGGGGGGAAAAAAACCAAAACCAAACATGCAATGCATCAAATAGCCAGGGACCACAGAAAAACAACAGAAACTAGCTTCCAGCCAGAATATTCACATCATCTTCTGTTTTGGCTTTCAGAAGAATTTACGAGAGCAGTAAGGGAAACATACTCCACAAAATACAGAGGAAAATGTCAAAAAACAAGAGATTCAAACCCCTCTTTCTAAAAGCACTGGAATTCAGGATATGGCTGCCTGGTCAATTTTTTATCCAGTAGGCTTTCAACTGTGCTAGAGCTGCCAGCCTTCTGAGTTAACTCCAGAACTATGCAACTTGGTAACAAAACACTTGTGAGAGCACAGTTAATCAAGCAGTGCCAAGACAGAGATAAATAGTGTGGTCTTACTTAAAGTGAGTGAACTGGTTTTAAATGCAATACAAACTGAAATAATCTTCAGCTACACAGCATCTGCCAAACAAATGAAAGACTTTTAAAACAGTCCTTTACGTGGTTTAACAGGATACAAGTAGCCAAAGATGAAAAAAACCCCACCACATTATAAGAGACAGTAAGTTCAGGTAGAAATTTTACAACATTGATGGCAGGTAATTTTAAATTCCCAAACTACATATATCATTCAAGCTCCTTCAGTTTTGTTTTTTTCCTACTTCTCTCTTAGACCCCAGCCATTAGCAAAAATGGTCGGAAGTGATGTACATTTCAGCTCTTTCAGGACACAAAAGTAATACCTTAAAAAGGTGCAGAACAACCCCAAAACATACACAAGGTTTTCAACACGTGTCTCATCTTTCTATTTGCTTTGCTCTATAGCCCTCACTGAGACAAGTAAGATTTCTCCTATTGCAAATCAACTTGAAGATTTTTATGCTTAGGCCAGGTTGGAGGCAGTCTCTAGATTAGAGGCCAAGATTATGCCAGCACAAGGGACCACTTATGCTCTAAGTCCTATACTCCTTTGAGCTAGTGCAGCATGTCCCTGCATGCCTGGTGTGCAGGGGAAACAGGGTTGCAGCGCTTCTGCTCCCTCTCCCTTGGGCACAAAGGGATGAGACTGAGCAGAGAGCTCTGACATGATACTGAACTACTTGGAAACTGGCAGCACGGGGAGAAACACTGGGAGGCTAACTCTTTGCTGAGAAACAATTAGTTTCTGAGATCACCCATGTTGTTCCCGAGATGCTCACCGGTCAGCATAATATCACATTAACGCTTTGTTACCGCGACCACATCCAGCAGAGTTTTGGAAAGAGCAGAAGTAGTAACTGAGCCTCACTTGAGGGGGTAAAAAAACCAAAACAAAACACACTAAAAAAAAAAAAAAAAAAANCAAAAGCCTGATCTCTTTCCTTCTCAGCAACCAAAAGATCAAATGTTACCAGAAGGTTAAAAAAAAATAAAATATCCTTCCTTAAAAGTTATTTGCAAAGGGAAAAAACTACCACCTGCCAGCAAGGAGTCGCTGGAAAATGAGGATTTTCCCCCCTCCATCCCAACTAGGTCTATGACAATTTG
Organism: Anarhynchus alexandrinus; assembly: GCA_008711295.1. Lineage (NCBI taxonomy): Eukaryota > Metazoa > Chordata > Aves > Charadriiformes > Charadriidae > Anarhynchus > Anarhynchus alexandrinus. The sequence goes on from VUYV01000168.1 coordinate 1,558,136, forward strand.
GGACCCACCAATAGTTCCCATCAACACATTTCACACTTTGCCTTCTTTCTTTTCATTTTACTTACCCAAGCTAAGCAGATGCAATATTATGTCTGTCGACAAGATTTACAGGTCCCCCAAAACCACAATTGTCCTTCTTCACATCCACCTTCAGATGACACCACTTTTTTTTTTTTTAACATAAATAATTTCCCATATACAAATTTACAAGGCAGCCAATTTGTAAAGCGTCTCTTTCTTGGCTCAACCTGCCTTTCTGTTATCAGACTTGCTTTTTCCCCTTCTCTTCCCCCTCCCTTTAAACACGTCTTGAAACATAAGGTCCAACTATTTTGAGAATCCACAAGAGGATTTAGCATAGGAGTGGCCTAAGTGACATATAAAGTCTTTCCCACTTTCAAGTTTTGATAAATCTTTTCCAGTTAAACCTACCAAATTAGAGGGACGCCTGGTTTATAATTCTCAGCAGCAGAGAGCACAGCATGCTCCTTACACTTATATGCTCACATTTGAGATACTTCACTTCAAAGACCTATTCCTTTGACCTCATGGAATACTGAGTACAAGATACAGCATGTCTGAAACAGCTGATACACCCTCTCAACAACAAAATACTTATTGCAGATAATTAAACAGATGTAAGAGAAGGGCAGGTCTGGTATCGGCCTTTTCAAATCTCCAGATTAATCTTAACGTCACTAGTACAACTGATGTCAGATCTGCAACTAACTACTAGATTGTCTTTCTCCTCCGTTTAACAACTTATAATATGCTGACAAGACAGCTAGCAGAGTTGATCTTCTACATCAGTGATTAGCAACTGGGCATTTCAATCTAATCTTTCATTGCTTATAATGATTGAAATAAATTTTTAAAGTATTTTTTAAAGAGTTCAACACCTGTTAGAATTGTAAATACAAATAGACATAAAAATATGCACATTTCTGTATCAGTCACTGAATTAGACGTGGTATGATGTGATTAACCATGCAAGACATGGTTATTCATGGGCTTCATGTATTCAGTACTTTGAAGGATAAGAAGATAAACTCACTAAAAGAAACGCAGAACTTCTATAAATCAAGAAGTCATCAAATCTGTAACAGAAGCTTGTTTTGGGCATTTTTCCCTATTTTCCTGAAAATAGTCTAAGTAACAAATTAATTGAAAAACATGTTCCCAATTAATAGAGTAATAAGATTCTCAACTTCAAATAGACTACCAAAACTCTACCAGGATTACATAAATAAATAAATGGTTACTTGGGATGGTAATTCCTTAAAGTGTGTGTGGTTGCTGGGCTGGTGCAGGGAGGTTGCCAACAGATGGCAATTTAAGGGCTGACGATTTCCATGGCCTTTTTATCCCCCTCATTTCAAAACAGTTGGACCACAGCCTGTTGAACAATATGCCTTATTTTATTTTTTTTTAAAGAAACTTAATGTAGAAAATGCTCAAAGCTTAGATTTTGTTACAGAACAACATGTTCAGGGACTCCAGAGCTATACAAGGAGGAAGAAAAGAGCATCTCTGAAACTGGTCAGAGCTAAGCATGCTGTGAACTTGCAGAAGCTAAAAGCTTGCCTCATTGCCCTCTGCCCAGGAGTGATTGGTCGGTTCTGAAAAATTTTGGAAACTCACCCTCTGCCATAGAATAGCTCTTCCATGCTGTATGCTAGGTCTGAAATTTGACCTAGGAAAACAGGATTTCTCTAGGATCCCCCGTTTGCTACAAGTCCTCCACAAATAAAGAACAAAAATGAGTCAGACAAACATACAGGAACCTCTACATTCTCCGTTCCTGCATCTCTACAACACATCTTTACAAGCCAGCACAGAAACTGATATTCAAGATGACCAAAAAAGGTTTCTAGATTGTTTCCTTAGTGAAGCCAAATCTTCATTAAAGACTGTCTGGTTATCCTAATCTTGCTGGGAGGAATTAGATTGCCTTTGTCAACCTTAGTTACATAGTAAAGTTCTTTCATTTGGGTGTCTCTTGAAGTGCATTTTACCACAGGGCTATATCCCAGGTTAATTAATAGCATGCAACCAAAAATAGTTTGCAGAACTAGCAGGAAAACAACTCAATAAAACAGCTTCATCTCCAAGAAGAGACAGATTCTTCTGGCACTGATTTTATCTGAATTTGTGTTTTGGTCTTACTGATAGGAAGTAAGACCAGAAGCTTCTGTCACCTTAGCCAGCCTCGGCTAGCAAACATTCCCCTAACTTAAAAGCACATACCAGAAGTCCTGGGGCAGACTTCAATTTTGTGCTCTCATCTTTCAGTACCTGTCCAGAGAGGGCTGACTATGTTCTCACTCTCAAAGCTTGCATGCAGCCTTCATAGTAATTACAATAACTCTTTTGTGCACTACTCTCAGGCCCAGAAAGAGTGAGCTCTTATTTTCAGTGGAGACTTCCTTCTTGAAAAGAATTTAGACCTAGAATAATGTCGTAAGTGGTTTCACTACTATATACTCATGCTACTGTGATCTTTCAGCTGGATTTCAAGATGGAGCTCAATGTGTTGATTCCTGTACAGTGTACAACAGTAAACCTCTAATCATTCAAGAGCTCTCTTTAGTCAAGGTCTCACTTGGTCTCAACAACCTGCCCTCTTAAAAAAAAATAAAAATCTTTCCTCTCATTCTCTCCAAGAGACAACAAAGACAGAAAGAGAGAGCAAAGAAGATGCCAGCTTTTCTTTTCTGGCAATACAAGAAGCAGAGGGACAGGACAGTCAGTCAAATTGCAACAATAAACTCAGCATTCCTAGTAGGGAACGCTTCTTACCATGCATGGGCTGTGAGCTCGCTGGTAAAGGGGAAAAGGGAAATTAGTATGGGATATCAAAACTACCCATAATTTGCCTGCCAAAAATTATTTCAGAGAAGTTGATAAAATTTTATATTCATAATGCTAAGTCAAGCTTGATCAGAAATCAAATGCTATATGGCAGCTTCTGCCCACACCTGCCTTCTTTGGAGTCTTTGTGAAGTATCCAAGAGACCACCTTCAGAGGCTGTACAATGTACGAGACAGACCTAGTGTCTGACTTGACAGGTTGTCTAAACCAAATCTTAAAAAAATACAACCCCAAAGCAATACAAATGTTGAGTCTTGATGAACTTGTAAGCCAAATGCATATGCCCTCAATAATGAGGATGTGCCCCTTACATAGTTATGTGTCAAAACAATGACTATTTTCAAAGTGTGAGCTTTGATTTTTCCTGAATAAAACTATGCTTACATATGCATGCTTATATCTAAGGAGACGACGCCCATAAATTTGCTGAAATACTAAGATGTATTATGGGATGCCAGGTTAAAGATGTCACCAAAGTTAAACATTTGAGTTAAGCTTTTATCGCTATAAAAAGCAAAAAAAGGGGGGAAAGGGGCTTAAGGATTTGCAGATTTTAAAGAAAAGAAAGGAAAACATAAGGAAGAGGAAGGGTTCCATACTTAGACCTAGTGCTAAAACTTAACACTAAAACTAAATTATTAACAGTATTGCAGATGCTCAACTTAGAGCTTACTAAGTAGGGGGGGTAGAGGAGAAGAGATACTTCTACTCCTTTAAAGTACAACAACCCACCACACTGCTCTCAGTAGCTATATGACTTGCTAATTGCATTCTGGGGAATGATACCTAGTCCTCTGGTCAAGGTTTCAGTGGTTCACTTTTGCCTCACTTCAGACAATCTCGTTAGAGCAGACTGGTCATGACTGCACTGTACTGTACCTGTTTCTGTGTCCCCTTCAGGACCAAAGTGCTCCAATGGTCTCAGACTTATTTATCATTTTTTCTATGTTTCTATCTCATTTCAGTGAGCCTAAAATAATGCAGAGACTCTGTGGTAGCTTCCTACCAAAGTGAAGTTGCTTCCACATGAAACTGAATGTGCTGCGGGTCCTGACAGAACACAAAGTGATGGTTGAAAACATTTAAACATCCTTTGGGCTGGGGTGCAGCTAGGCACTTTACCCAAGATAACCTAGGAGCAAGTTATTATTTGGGTTTAAAGCCTAGGAAGAACAAGGGAGTTTACTTATATGACATGTAAACATAATCAAGGTGTTTCTAGTGCAGTATATATCAGTCTTTAAAAATGCTTACCTTTTCTGAATAGTTCTTGAAGGCTCTCTGCACTTTGATTCAAAATAGCCCATATTTCCTCTTCTTGCAATGGCCCCCCCCGAACCTCCAGAGCCTCTGCCAGTGACACATGCATGTTACCTGGGAAACGAGACAGACTGATTTAAGAATACATAGGAGTTATTTTTCCCTTGCATTTAGTACTCAAGTAGTAATAACCAATGTTCAACCATCAGTCACAAAAATTCTCTAACATTAATGGAAACCATCAAATATAAATACTACAAAACATTCACCATGACGATAAAGAACTTTGAGTACCTGCTACTAAGAAGAAAAACTTGGGTTAAAACAACAATGATCCATATTAATATTGTAGGCTACTAAATCAATAAACTCAATGAGCTGGCATTAGACTGTATGCTATGGGAAAGAGTTTAAAGAAATGACAGAATGATTAGTAGTTACAGGTTTATTAATGTAAATCAGCTGTTAACATTATTTTGAAAGGTTGAAGTCCATCAGGACTTTACATTAGGGAAGGAAGCTCTTCTGATACATTTTCACAGGGCTGTTTATATTATCTCATGACCAAATAATAAGAAGCACTGTCTGCAAACACACAAGCAAGGAAGCTAGCTGTGGAACTGATAGTTATCCTCTTTGTTCAGCTTCTTCATACATTTAAGTAAAACTGTTAGCTTCACACTATGTATTACAAACCCACAAAACAAATAAAGACTTCCTTTCTCAGCTAGATGATGTCAGGCCTTAATATTTTTTTCAAAGAGTTAAACCATTCTCACCATACCACAATATGATATTCAGTTGTCCAAAACCATTTTGAAAATGTCAAAATGTCCAAAACCATTTTGAAATGGGGTTTGTCCCCAACATAAGAAGGACATGGACCTGTTGGAGCGTGTCCAGAGGAGGGCCACGAGGATGATCCGAGGGCTGGAGCACCTCTCCTATGAGGACAGGCTGAAGGAGTTGGGGCTGTTCAGCCTGGAGAAGAGAAGGCTCCGGGGAGATCTTATTGCGGCCTTCCAGTACCTAAAGGGGGCCTACAGGAGAGCTGGGGAAGGACTTTTTACTAGGGCATGTAGTGACAGGACAAGGGGGAATGGCTTCAAACTGGAAGAGGGCAGGTTTAGATTGAACATTAGGAAGAAGTTTTTCACTTTGAGGGTGGTGAGGCACTGGAACAGGTTGCCCAGAGAGGTTGTTGAGTCCCCATCCCTGGAGGTGTTCAAGGCCAGGCTGGACGTGGCCTTGGGCAACCTGGTCTAGTGGGAGGTGTCCCTGCCTATGGCAGGGGGGTTGGAACTCGATGATCTTCAAGGTCCTTTCCAACCTAAACCATTCTATGATTCTATGAAAACTGAAGAACGCATTCCTAAATATTCTGGCAGAGTCAAAGTTTCATCATTTTGGTAAGCTCAGGAGCAAATAAATCATGTGTCTGCTGAATTATTTCAGCTTTCTATGGACACTAAATGTTCTTAGATTGAGCACTCACACCAATTTATATTTCTGACTGAGATGCAGCTGTAGTCCCTTTTCTCTCTGCTTTTCTCCAAAGACCAGAGTAAAATCTTGAGGCAGTGAGCTGCAGTAAGAGCCTAAGGTATATTGTCAACTGTCAGTGACAAGTTTGTTAGGTCTCAAAGGCTCCAAAGTTGCTGCTGGAAATGGAAAAGACAGTTCCACAAGCAATGCATATTGTCCTGAGATCAATAACTGATATCAACAGCTTTAGATGACCTAACGGTAGTGCTGGAGTTTCCTCCCTCTCCCTTCCAATCAACTAGCTGGAGCCTCCCCATCGGCATACAATCCTGACTCAGGTGTACACTCATGGATATTAATCTAACAATTTGCAAAGAGGACAGGCTGACTAGCTATATTTAGTTTCTCAAGTGTCTAGGCAGTTTCATGCCTTCCACGTTTTTTTTATTTCCAGGTAACCAGTTTATACCCATGTAATGGCAATATCCTGCAGTTTCTAGCTGAAAACATGGGCTTTGAAGATAGTTGCTAAAGTACTATCTAGAGCCTTTTCGGCTAGAATTCTATACTACATTGTTTAAAAATTACATATTGTTGGCTGCATTTCATCACAGACAGCTTATTTTTCCTTACTTCACAGCCTGACAGTTTTTAGGATTCAAGTATTCTGCATATTTACTAAGCCTGATATATTTCCAACAATTAATGTTCAAAAGTCATCATGAAAAGATAAAGGAAGGGGGAAAACAGATTCAGAACACATTTAAAATAAAGATTAAATCTGAATCCCCAAAGAGAAAAATAAATACGCCATTCAAAATGGAGAGCTAGGGACCAATACAGACTTGCAATAAATGGACAGAAAGCCAGAGATTAACAGGTCTCTAGTCAGTACAAGATTCACATACACCTGGCACAGAGTGTCTGGTCTATCATCTGTACCAGGGAATTTTGTGATTTCATGGCACTGTCTCAGATTTCAGTAGGTACATCTACAATCAAACTGGATTATTCAGATTAAAAGATTTCATCTTCTCCTAGGGACTAAAAATATATGATCTGCAAATGAAGACTTTTTGTGCTAAATATTCTAAAGGAAATATGCCGAGCATAACACCAACTACAAAAATCCCCCCCAAATCCTTCTCTGCCACTCCCCTTTTCCCCATCCTGCAAAATCCTGATTCCTTTTAGCTGTGATTAAATAATAGTGTGGACTGTTCTGTAGCAGATATAAACTGATTCCCTATTTAACATCACTATGGAGACCATAAGCACGTCTGTTCAAACTCCCAAATATGTTACATCAACAGCAAAAGAATCCTACAGAAAACAATTTATTGACCACAGTAAGAAGTGTAGGCTACAGCCTCAGCTGTAGCAGTGTAAGCAACAAGACCTGCTTGTGTATTACAGAGAGCAGTAGCTTGACAAATAAAAACCAAACATAACACACCAAACCAAAACATTTCAAATTGGTTTTGAAAGCCCAAGCAGAACACAACAAAACATCAACCATTACAAACACGGCCACCTGCAAAATGGCACCGGTCGGGATTTGAGTGGGACTCTCATTGAAGCGTGTCTGTTCCAGTAACTTTTCCGTAACTTTGTTTTGGTAACTTTTCTTCCTCAAAACTATCTCTATGCTGCAGTGCTTGTCTGTCACAGCAAAGAGCCAACACATTGTTTATGAAGATTAAAGAAGCTTCCACAAAATGGTTCTCTTTCACCGAGGAACTGGCTGAAGGAAGCTGGGGTGAAGTGTCTGAAGGCAAATGCATGGCCAGAGTTCTCCATCTGTTAGCAGCCAGGCACCATTAACACGATGAAGCCGACAGTGAAAGTGTTTGGCTCAAAACATACTACTTCCCCACCAGTTTGTTTGCAATGGATGTTTTTCACAAGGAGAAAGGAGAAATTTGTAGGAATGATAATGTTTACAATGCACGATTCCTCCAAATTTGCTGTCTCTTTAGATTCTGGGAGTCTTCAATAGTGTCTGGTCCTTTGTGAATACAGAAGCTGCAGTGCTAAGTGCTCAATACATACAAAAGCTTTTGGGTTTATGTAAGGCCTGAGAATTTTGATGATACCATCATTATGTTGTTATTTAAGTTATTTATGCAAAAGAAAAACATATAAAGCTTTTGTACAATACCGTATCAGAACTATACAGACTGCCTATCTTCACATCTTAGCCTAATTGCAATTACGTCCGTGGCTATATAGTTGTATAAAGTTCATTTTCCAACTAAAATGCATCACCATTTAAAATGTTTATTTAAACTCCAATGGCTAAGAACTCAGAGAAAGGAAGCTAGATGGTGGCAACAAGGGACAACAGACTAAGAATAACAACCTCTTAAAACACAGGAAAGAGAAGACAGAGTAAAGATGAGTTACCTCTGTTAAGGGTAAGCTTTTAGCTGATTTCAATTGAGCAAAGAGGGACTAATCCAAGGAGACAGGGTGAGTGGATCTCAGAAAAGCTGAATAGTATTGGCCTAAATTGACAGAAAACAAAACTGCAATTAAAATGAAGCTTTTCTCTTGTACCAACAAACTAGTCTGCTTCAAACTTCCAAAGATGCTCCTGGCAGTCCCAGTGTTTTTCAGGTTATCATCAAGTTGACTGGCAAAGAAATCTAGATGCAGTGGCAGAGTTCTCAATGGACTCTTAGGTTCCTGTCAAGCCACTTTTCTTGCAATGAGTCCTCTCCCTGTCTCCTCTTCATTTAAGGGTAAGCAAGATCTGTTGTGCTGGCATCCTGTGCCCTGTTCCTTTCACTCCTTGTAATAAAAATGGGCAGATTAAAGAACATTGAAAGGTGCACCTTCTACAGATGAGTTCACTTCCTTTTTCCTTGGGACAGCATTAGGGTGTCATCTTAATACAAAGCCCCATCGACACTTAGCTGGAGATGAGATCGGGAGGCTTGCAAAGCTAAGCACATCCTGTTTCTGCACCTTGCTTCACAAAGTGAGAAGTCCAGGTGCAGTCATGATCAGGAGGGACGTCAAAGGGCTACGTGGTACGAACTCAGTATGAACTGTGAAGGTGCGGGTTCCCCATACACCCAAAAAGCACACAAGATCACAGCCACAGAACATCCAAAAAGGGACATTCACACAGCAGAGAGCACAACACAATGTAGGAAGACAGCGGGAAAATGAAAATAGTTAACACTGGATAAGCATAGACATGAACATTACTTTCAGGTTGCTTGCTCTGGGACAGAATTTACTCCTAGACCATACAGGAGTACAATTTCCACAGGAAAGGAGTTGCGTCATGTGGAGGCAGCTCTTTTTTGCTCCAGGACGAGAGTAAATTCAGGTGTAAATCATTTGTATCAACAAGCCCTGAGTGCAATTTCTCACCCTCCACGCCATTCAGCCCTAAGCCATACAGGCAGCACAGTTCCAAGAAAGAATGCTGCTTAAGTCAAAGGCCTCTCCCATATCTCAAACACTTCCTTTAAAAAGCCTGTTTACCTCAGGAGGACCAACTGCCAGCACCTCCCTCTAAGGCAGACAGCTTATACACTCCTTGATGAGTGGGATGGGCAGTTCTGTCTCTTCCCTGTAAAGCAAGCTCAGTAACCTCCTTGCCCCTACGCTCTACAGTCCCAACAGCCTGTGTTAAAAGCACAGGGACATCCAGGGAGTGCCAACAGGCTGCTCATAAGGCAGCCTGGCACTTTCTCAGTCCAAGGTAAGAGGGAAAGCACAATAGGAGCAGCCCCTCACACCGAGTAATACTGTCAAAATGACTATTTCTAACATACATACTTATTTTTTTGTTCCCTACAACTTGCAAAGTTTTCAAAACACCTCACTTTTTAGTTATTTATGTATGCAGCACAGACGTTAAATGCTCAAAATTCTCATTTCCCCCAACCACCAAATCTTTTCCTTATGCATTTTAAATTTGAAATTTAAGGTCTCCAACAGCAGCCAAGAATTAGGAAGAGTTTAATGGCCTATTCCTTCCAGATTTATTGAACTCTTGCCAGCTGAAACATTAGAAGTTATTGTTGTAACTGCGTTTAATAAAGACTATAATATCAGTAATTTTGTCAAAAAGTTCCTAAAACCAGACTGAAAGTCAAAAGGCTAAACTGCTTCAACTTAACCACTGCTTGAAAACTTTGTGTTTTAGTTTTAGTAACACATATCCCTTGCTTTTTTCCTTACCTTCTACATCAGCATTTTTTTAAGTGTTGCAACCTCAGAACCAAAACTTTAAGTCAAAAGCTGTGCTTTAACAACATCAGCTAACTAAGATGCCTGAAGTACCACATAATTATTTGATATCTCATTGGAATACACTGCCAAGAAACATCGAGAGCAGCTGCTCTAGTCACACACTCTAGGTCTTTTAAATGTGCTAGAAACAGTGAAAAAAATTTAGAATATAAAAACATTGTTAGAGTTTCTAGATAATCACATAAAATACTGATATTTGTTTTTATTCTTTGAAAAAATTTAAAACAGAGAAAAGAGATAGCAAGAAGGGGCTCTACAGAAATCAAAAGTATTTTCTGTGGTAAAAAACCACCTTACTTTTTTCCATACAAAACAACACTAGCTGACTTTATCTGTCCCGAATGAGCATTACTGCCCCTTTGCTCCACAGGTACGCTTAGGGAAAAAGCAGCAATTTCCGAGGAGCACTTGCCTCTTCATGGATAAGCAAAGAGCCCTTTCTCAGCCTCTCCTCTGTAGTTACAAATGCCTAAAAGTAGAAGCACATTTAACAAAACAATTCTATCCAAAGGAGCCTCTTAAAATTCACCTTTCTAAAGCCATGATTAGCTGCCTAAAATTAAACACTGACACTTTTTTTCTTTTATTTAGCACTCACTAATTGCGAAGTGCTTTCTAAAAGCACTCAATATGCACAAATCCCAGTGAAACTGAAGTGGAGTTATACCTGAACAGTTTTGAAAGTCTGGCCTCTCCCATTTCAGTACCTAAGCATCTGGAGTCATTACCATGCCCTGTAATTTCAGAATGCTGGCATCCATCCTATTTATTTATGTTGACCCACATCTTACACCCCTGAAGATGTGGAATGCATCTATCAGTTAGTTTATCCCCAATAATACTATTGCTGAAACTGTGCTTAAGTGCGGAACCCCGGAGCCAAGTTAGAAAGCTTGTGCTTCAGTTGTCTTTGAAACCTTATTTTCAAATACGCACACACTTAGATGTGTGTACATAAAATGTGGTTTCCTATAGCTGCAAGTCCAATTTGCAGAGACTATCCATAAAATAAAGCATTATTTGCAAATATTCAAGTCAAGCATGCAATCAAGGTAAATATGCAAGTTAATCGTCAACTGTGTTTAAAGATATTTTTTTTTTTAGAATCCTGCTCTCAAGCTAATTACTGCACATTATTCTCATTTATTATCTTGAAGTATAAGAAAACAAACCCTTGTGCCATGACCACTTTTTTCACTTCTCCTATAGATACGAAGAGGGGACAAAAAGCCCCACGAGGTAAAAATCCCATCTCCCCACTTTTTTTTTTTATTATTTTTTAAAGTCCTTAAATAGCTGCCAGAAATCGTGAGAATCTAAGGTTTTGCGAACAAACACACTTCCATGGTGCTTTTCATTCAATCAGCTATCTGATAATAATATTATCTTAGTATAAGCACTATTCCTTCTTCCTTCATTTTGGAGAGTTCAGCAGAGATTAGTATTACTACCCAAGAACTTCCACCCCCTAGTTGTGGAAGAGATTAGCTTCTTCCACTCACATTTTTCCTTCCATGTTCTCCTCTTTCTCTCCTGTAGGAACACAGGATGAAGTGTCAGCAAAACAGACCCGTGCTTCTGGGCTAATCCTCAAACTATATCAAGAAAATTTCTTTAGAGTTGCGTCTCCTCTTCAAACTGAGAGCTTGGTGCTTGAGCTCAAACTTCCTAAGTAAAGGAACAGAAACTAGCTTAAATTTATGATAAAACACAAAGAACGTGAGGACACTCTGTCCTGGTTTGAGCAGCACAGGATTAGTTTCTCTTTCAGTAATTTTACTTTTCAGTAAGGTGTCTTCTAATGCTAGGGAAAACTGCATTTTTAGAAGACTCTAGGGTCTGAATCTGTGAAAATACTTACTTTATAGCCAGCTATGGTATGCAGGTTTCAAGGTGTCAGTGTTTTCGAGCTTGCCAGGTGCAAGGATGAGAAGGAGCAAGACCCAGGCACTTGACCCAAGCTGGCCAACAGGATTATTTCATACCATGAACATCACATTCAATACAAATTAGGAAGTTTGCTGAGGAGTTTTCTCTTCTATATGATGGCTGCGATCTAGAGAACTTCTTGCTCCGGTGCTGGACCCCTGAGGCCTTCCCTTCCTCCCTAAGCCATAGCGCTCGCAGTGTTCCACATTTGCTGTCCACTGCTGGGAGTGCACAGCTTCCTACTGACAGAACTGGCTGAGTAAAATCCTTGTATATTTTATACTGGTATCGGGATCAATATTGGCTCTTTGGTATTATTAATGTTAATTATTTAGTCTTATTCTGTTAAATCTGTTTATATTTCAACCCTCATGTTTCCTTGTTTTTTTTTTTCCTGATTCCCCTTCCCGGGTAGAGAGCAGTCATTGGATGACAGAATAATTGTCTAAACAACAATAAATTGTTGTGGGTTCTTCAAACCATAACACAGCCCCAGAAGTATAAGGCACTGGCGGCCTTTTATTTGAGCGTACAGCAATGCTCTCACACTCACTGTAACAGATGAGATGTTAACATTCCTCCCTCCAAAACCTTAAACCAATCTTCTTCTGGAAGACAGAAGAATGTGACATATTGAGAATCCTGGCTCGCACCTCCAGGGCAAGCAGTGTTTATTTTACTCAAGAAGTGCTTGCTTTCTTTCCTGGAAGGTGGAAAGAAATCAGTTTTTGGCATTGGACTGAACTCACAATGGAAGACAAGCAAGGGTTATTGCTGACTCCCTCTCTTTTCTGTCTCTCTATCACCAGAACCAGATAAACTTGTTTATCTGAGGCTACCTGTAAGGCAAACTAGTAGATCCAGTCCAAAATATATATAATAATCATGAAAGTCATGTTTTCTAGGCAACCATAGAATGTTCTTTTATACATCAGGGTAGCTGATGTTTCACATCTGATATTAAAATTGTATTCAGAAGAGTATATAATTATCACTACAAAGTAAGCTTAATCCATATAAATCGGGGCATGACTCTTGTATCCCTCTCTTAGTTTAATTGTCAGTGTAAGATCCTCGGGCAACTCCCTTATTTTGCTGTTGATCTGCTCCACCTTGGAGAGGCACGTCTCCTTGGTGCGTTTCTCATACTTGCAACTTTCATTTTAATTGTTAAATAGGAACAGAGGACCTGTGACTAAGACAAGCTTTATAAATGGAAAAGCAGAAATTTCAGGACTGCAAGACAGTTTGGCAATAGTAATACTTTTCAAACAGCAAATCAACCAATAATACCCTTATTCACATGTAACAGATGAAACTCTTCTAATGACATAAAATAATCACAGGCAAAATACATCTCGCTATTGACAACATAACTTCATGATGTAGTAATGTACTGTCTATCATATACCTACACTTACAACAGTCAAATTCCAGACTGTCCAGCAGTCTTGATGAAGATGCCTTCCTTGGCATTCTTCTGTACTGCTTTTTTTCAGTGCACAGTGACAGTAATGCTCTTCATGAAGTACACTGAGGCACACAACTGTTGCTAGGTCTGTGTGGGTGACATGCATTGACACCACAGTGAGGACAGACTATGCTGAGAGAAACTAAGAATGGTATCTCCAGCTTTAGTCCAGCAGTTATTCCATTGTTGCATGCAAGAGCTACGCATTCCTCACATACTATAAAAAGGTCACGACTGAAGTTTTTCCTTATTCACTTGCAGCTCTTAGCACAGCTGAGGAGGGAATGAAAGTTATTGTCAGAAAAGCAAAAATAGTAGCACACACATGATTTCAATATCATGGAGTCACTACGAAGCATTATCCCATAAGTACTACTTCCTGCCACCTGTGACATTTTAAAGGTATCTACAAGTAAGACAATGAGGATCTGATGAGCAAGTCAAGTAAGTAGTGACAACTGTACAGAGTAACTGCTTTGTCATATCACTACAAATATGATTTTCTTTATAATCAGTTCCCAATGTTTGAGAAGAATAATGATCAAATATTTAACACCAAGACAGAAATTGCCATAGACTAGAAACTCAGTGACTAATTAAGTAAGTTTCATTGATTTAACAGGTACAAATTAAGCCAGTATTGCTCAACAGATAACTTCCTTAATGGATAAACTTACTCTAGAGTGGGTTCTAAAAAGCTTAACTTAAGGTCTCTCCTATGGTAATGAAGTGATACAAATTTTACTATGTTAGATAAATTTGCTAGTACTGGAGGATTCAGATATGAATCCTTCCAGTTTCAGTAACAGAGAATGGTATCTTGCTTTATAAATGCATCTTCTTGGTACAATAGCCCTTTGCCACAACGTAACAACCAGTGTAAATGAAGGTAGCACAACTGGATCAGCAAGGAACTAAGCATGATACGCCAAGAGAGCAAGAGTCCTCAGATTTCTTGGATGCAGCATTAGAAAGAGAAAGTCAACGTCAGGAAGCTTTACACCTTTTTTTTTCTTCTCCCCACCTCTCCACCCCGCCCACCCACATGAAAATTGCTGACTTTCAGATAAGCGTAGAAATATCATTATGTTAATGTGCTAAAATATTAGGGAAAATAATTTTTAATACTCACCAATCTCAGTAATAAAGAAAAGTGTTAGGATTGTAGTATACTTGTAAATCAGTGTTAAAGCAAACATACTCTCAACAAGTGTTAGGACTGACCCCACCACATGCTATTTCAAAACCAGCGTTTAATCGTATATATTCACATCCAGTCCTTCAACAAATTACCTTTGCTGTTGTTATGGTGGGTGAACTGTGGTGTTCACTTTGTCTTTTAGATTTCTTCCCACTGTGAGAGAAGAGTGGATGTGAGCAAAGAATCTTTGTCAGACTCATATATTTGACTACCAGACATTTTGGAAAAAGAAATTAGCAGAAGAGATACTTTACTATGGCACCAAAACAGTTTCTCCATAATTAGAACAATCTAATGTATGGTAGTCGTGAGAAATGTACCCGTTTCAGAAAAAAATTCTGCTGTGTTTTTAGTTTTAAAGCACCTCAAGACAAGAAAGCAATCTGCTAGCAGGGAACATAACTTGTGTACTCAACCACAGTAAACCTCTAGTAGCAAGAAGACAGTTCATACTAACAGTTACTTCATGTGTCCTGCCTTGGAAGGAAACAGTATTTGACAACAGAAGAAAAAGTGGCTGAGTTACACAAGTTTGAAAATTACATCTATCTGCATCTGTTTCCCCCAGCACTGCTTTACCTTGGGCATATACAAGCAAAGAAGCTGCACTAGTACAACACAAGGATTTGTATGTTTAAGTACACATTTAGCCCAATATGAGAGAAACTCCCACGTAGATCACCCCACCTACCAATATTTCTACTAAACTGCACTTGTATGTATTTTTTTCGCTAAGAAAAAAAAAAAACCAAACCAAACCCAACCAATTTAAAGTTACCACCTAGCAAGCATTCTCTTCAGCTAATCTGTTGCTACCAATAGTCCAATGGGTTTCTTACCCAAGTCGATCTACATCCTTACTCACATTTTTTCTGTTTATGACTGTTGGTGAAAACAGCTGATGAGAGTACAAACAATTACTGATGGAGATGGACCATCTCCCAAATAACAACACTCTCCTCAGCCGTGACCCTGAATGATGTTTTAGTTTCTGGTAACCGGCAAGAACAATTCTGACACAGTCCTACAGCTGGGAGAAGAAGCGATCTATTCTCAAACTTTAGGATGCCTGAGGGCGCTGTCTATCTGGAGGGTTTATCTTGCACCATTTCTTCAGTCTTTGATGCTCAAGACAGTAATATTCCCAACCCCTTTGAAATTTAGGCTTTTAAAGAAGACTACATATGCTCTACAACACAGGCAACAGTACAGAATGCCGGGACTTGCAGCAGGACAGAAAAAAAAAAAA
>VUYV01000168.1:1573888-1589498 GCA_008711295.1 Anarhynchus alexandrinus
GGGGGGAGGAGAGATATGGCATAAGGAACAGAACATTATGAGGTTTGCAGATAGATGACACCATGGATATCTTATCTGTGAACTCACCTGTCTGGGAGTAAAGCT
Organism: Anarhynchus alexandrinus; assembly: GCA_008711295.1. Taxonomy (NCBI): domain Eukaryota; kingdom Metazoa; phylum Chordata; class Aves; order Charadriiformes; family Charadriidae; genus Anarhynchus; species Anarhynchus alexandrinus. The sequence continues at coordinate 1,573,994 of VUYV01000168.1, forward strand.
ATTACTCACACAAGTGATGACTAATTCTTATTGTGAAAGTCTGAATTTCTACCCTGAAAAGCAGACAAGATGGAACATAGGCCTACATTTCAGCTGTCAAGAACTATATACACAAGAGCAGCTGTGTCTTTAGGACCAAGACATAACATGAGAGATCCTTGTTCTACTTATCTGCAAGTTAAAGAAAACGCTAATTCAAGCACAGTAGCAAATATCAAGTGTTATTCAAAGAGCACTGCATTTTTTCACGTTTCTGAAGCAGGAAAACACAAAAGTAATTTGCTTTCAGAGAGAGCGCTTTTCTCTACTCAGACATGGTAGTACAAGGCATGAGATTTATACTTTTTATAGGCTCCAAAATAGAATTTAAAAGGTCTATGATATATTGTCCTCCTGTTAGGTGTGAAAATCTGTACAAACATTTATGCTAAAGAAATTTAAAGCAGGGGGAATCAGTGACTAACTTTATAAAGCAACTTTGTAGATTACCAAGTGAGAATAAACTTCAAGTGAACTACCTCTTCAAAACAGAGATATCTGATGATACCCCATTCTCATACTGAGACCTGATCAGGAAATGTACACTCTGAGGCAATAGCAGAGACATGAACAGGCAACTGGCTGGATTTGGCTTGAAACAACTGTTCCTTCACAGAGCAATTAGAAAGACAACAAATGATAAGCTGCTGCCTCACAACATTCTCCTCAAATGAAGGCAGACTGATTCTAAGGAAATGAGAAGCACTGGCAAGTGAGATTCCATACCTGGCACTCTGAACTTAACATCAGCCTTCAGAAAGCATGTGCTTTTTATGGTGCACACCCATGTGAGAAAGAGCGTGTGTATGTCCCCATATGTATGTGCATATACACATGCATGTATTATGTTACCAGCTACCTATATAAAATGTGTATGAACATTTGTCTGCATGTGTATACTTCATATACACCAAACAATTCACTTTTATTTTAAGCTTCTGCTGCAGGACAGGAGAAAAACCCTGAAGGACAAATGGAGTTGTAAAGGGGCAGGTACACTGATCTATTTTGAGAAGTCAATATCAACTACCTGAAAGCCTTGTTAGAGGATCTCTAAAGCCTATTAAAGGTTTTGGCCAAGGCAGATTTAAAGTAAGATTCTGTAAGCATTTGTAAAAACAGATTTGATACCAGCAGATGGGCTGCAACTGTAGTAACAGACCTCCATCTGTCCAGCAACCAGCTCTTCCTTCTACAAACATGGTACTGCAAGTGTAGTGCTAACAAGTCTTAAAGGGTAGAACCATTTCCTGAGCAGCATTTCAATGGCATTCATCATCTGTGTATACCCTGTCCTCATAAGAGACTTCACTGCAAGTTCTTCTCTCCATAAGCAACTAACTTTCCAGAGAAAAAGTAACCTATATAACTGCTACTTCTTCAAAGCACTTAGCTGCTGTTCAAGTGATATAAAAGATGTTTCCGCTTCCTGAAGTGATGCTGAGCTGAGGAGCAGACTGTTGGAAATTCATTAATGTTGTCCTTGAACAGGATACATCTTATTATTTCATCCAGTAACTGAGAATCTGTCAATGTAATGTAGTTTAGGTGAGGTACTGATAAGGTCCAGACATGAACTATATTAAACAGTATTGGGTGAAAACAATAACCAAAAAAAAAACCCCAATTGGATAACACAGAAGATAATTGAGCTCTGAGTTAGATACACATACTGCAAACATGGAGATTCCTTCTTCAGCCTAACATCTGCCTGTCCCAAGCACAGGCTCTGTGATAACTAAGGCGATTGTTTGTCTTCTCAGATTGCAGATCCCTTCTTTCTGCACTTCCTTCCATACTCACACATACAGAAATTAATTTAAGATGAAAGTTGCACATATTCTCTGCATACACACTCCCAAACAGCAACCAATTTGCAGGGCACATAAAAATCTTAGAGAAAGCAGAAAACATGCAGTGTATACTTTCATGCTGTGAAACTGACCCGTTGCCCAGAAAAAGGAAGACAAACTTTACAGGAAGGATATTATAGGTTCATTATAGGATTTCCAAAAATTTCTCAATCATCTGCTGCTGCTGTTTCATATTCCAGTATTTCTCAAGTTGTTTAGGTTCTCCATTACATCTGTCCTTAGCAGGGTTTCTAAGCACATTACTCACCACCATCTTGCAGGTATTGAATAAATACTGTTTTTTTAAAGGCAGACTTTCTTTATCCAACCATCCATAGTTGATCCATCTCCTGCAACTGATAACATATATCAAGATTTACCTACTGTTTGCCCATCTGCTCCACTCAACTCTTTAGATGTGGTATAGACCAAGTATTGAGAACAGTACAGCCCATGTGACAACTACCACCAAGTAATTTCGCAGCATGTCTAGAGATACCTATCAGTTGAAAGATTCCACACAAAACATGAAGTTTTTTGGTCATGGATGCTTGCATTTTAAAGAAGCTCTTTATGGAGGCCAAAACCTTCCCGAGCAGCTTATACCGTCTAGTTTAAATCCTGCAATTAAGAGGTTTTAGCTCCAGATTAATTAGTAGACAAAGCTACTTGAAGACTTGGAATGCCTATGGTTAGGAAATCAAAATCTTGCTCCAAAACATGAGTTGACACAGCACATACGGCTTTATACCAAAATTATACAAGTTTATCGGAATCTGACCAGTTAACTAGAGTCCCTCAGCCTGTCACTCTGTTCACTACACTTCAGAAAAATATGTAATTATATACTGCATGATTTAGTATGCTGTTTACAACTTAACAATTGTTAAATTGACTATACTGCTCCTTGAACAAAATTCTGTTAGAAATCTAACACACACCCAATTATGATTCATGTTAAATTCAGAGGCTAAACATAATTCATGCAGTCCTACAGCCATGATATTCTCCATGTCTTAACTGCCCTCAGAGATGATGTGATTATTAGTCCTTTTCCTTTTAGACAGGAAAACATGCCATTTCTCTTACACAAGAGATTCATCTACCTGTTATTGCTGCCGGGCTCCAAATCTTTACCACGCTTATGGTTTCTGAGCCAAGAAAGTGAATGGGATTTTGACTGTAAAAAGGACCCTCGCCACAAAGAACATAAGCTTCAGTATCATTTAATAGCAACATGAAAAATCTGCAAGGATGATTTATACAACTCTTAACTAGACCTTCCACACAAAACAGACTGCCTGCTCTATAGTAAAGAGAGAGAGATAGTGCATGATATAACAGATTTGATTTAGCTTCACTCACTAGAACGGACAAAGACTCCATCTGATCATTATGTGTGCTTCATAATATTTTGGTACTTGGAGAGATTACAGGACAGAACAAGCTACAGAAGATGGCACTGCCAAAAAAACAGGAAGAACAAGATAGCAGTACCTCCTCCCATGACACAACGCCAAGCCTGCTGTAGCCAAAAAGCAGAGTACAGGGAAGTTTTGCTTTGTCTGTGCAATAAATATATTCACATTAGTAGAGTTACAGGACAACGAGGCATATTACACCCTTGGCTGCATAACAAGGACAAACTAGCAGAAACTTTTCCTCTATGGGCCTAGAAACCGTGAGAGGAAAGAAAGTCACAGCATCATCTTTCTTTTCTTTTAAGAACATTCCTATGAACAATTACGAAGAGCTAATCAGACTGAGGACATATGCAGATAATGTCCATGTACAAATTATACTTGCTGTATTGGAATGGAACCAAGAAGAAGGTCATATTAGCCTCTGAACCCACTGCCCTAGTGAGGGATTAAGTGAAAGGAGAATAGAAGGATAATATAACAGTGCTTGAATCTTTTATTGATGCAACTGGACCACAGGGAGTTTGACCAGTTAAAGAGTGCATCAAATGTTGCTGCCTTCTCAATCAATTTGATAATTCCATGTACAGCTGCTTAACCCTGTAATTCTTATTTCATGGAGACTCAAGAAAACACTAACTAGAACCACCTAAAATAAACAGAAATACCACACCAACAAAAAAAAAATTCATCCCTCCAAAACTTAAGAGCTCAAGTCTTACACAATATGGTCTTTGTACAACATGCATCCTTTCCATGCATGGCTAGAACTTTTACAACAGCGCAAATTTTCTTCCAGTCCTGAATATAGTATTGCAATTTTAGTCTTGCAAACTTAAAAAATGGGTATGTTATAAAACATTTTATTTGCAATTTCAGTATATAAATGGCATAAACTTCTAATAGAAAGTGCTGCTTTTAGGAAAAAATTTCAAAATTCTGTGCGAGAAAAAGATGGGCTGAAGTTCTTCAACTCCTATTTCCATCTTTCATTGCTAAATAAACACTTTGGAAAAGAAGTGAAAAAGACTAATTATTGATACAGCACATAGAAAAATGATAAATGTAAGGCTTTAAAAAAAGCATTTGGGCAGTAGTCAAACAGATTTCAAAACTTTAGAACTTTCTATCAATAGTTTCAAAACATTTTCAATTTTGATATATGTTGTCTTGCTACCACGTACTTCCTATAAACTTTGCTTATAAAATACTCAACTTGAATGATAGTTTATCAAAGGACCAGTTGTATTGGTTTACCTTCAGCGGCATACATTCACCTTGGAACGAGTAGTACTAGATAATCAGTGAGATGCATCAAGGGTTCACCACTTATAGAAGTACCCAATTTGATATTAATGAAAGGAGGTGAGGAGAAAAAAAACAGGGAGGGAAGCAACAAAATTTTATAATCTTGAGATTTAAATCTCAAAGACAGGAGAAGGTATTGTCTTCTCAGTCTATAGTGGGAGGAATAATCCATAGATTCCTCACTGTGCAGAAGCACAGAAGCTGGAACCAAGACTTCATCAGACAGTAGAGAGAGAAGAAGAGAAAGCATGCTTACAGAAAAGCATACACATACTGTTTCAGCCAAGGAAGAAACACCCAACTAACAGACAAAGTAGCAGTTAGGGGCAACTTCCACATAAGAAAAATAAATTAAAAAATCATTACAGATGCCAAGTCTTACTGGCAAACCTAAGGCATCCTGTGGACCATTACTAATCAATTACAGAAGAAAAATACTTTTTCCTCCACTAATTGTTTTGAGTATTTTTATGATTTGGCTTACACTACTGGCCATTTTTCATCCACTTACCTAGAAGCTGAATATTACCTCAGTCATTTAGGGAGAAATAAATGCATAGAATCATTCACAGGCTGCATTTTAAAAGGCACAGATTTAGAGATTAAATTTTTTAGTTTTGGCAAAAAAATTAACTCGAGACATCTGGCACTAACCTAGCTTTTGCCTTTTATCACGCTGATGAGCAACCTCGCCAATATTTTAGTGATCTTCTTCCACAATAATCAGACTTCCATAAAAGTGGCTGTAAGACACCAACAGTCTACAAACAGGCAATAAAAAACCCAAACAGTTTCTCCAACTAACAGATTGGGGGCGGGTGGGAGGAAACCCACCCAGAAGTCAACACAATTTACAGTTGCTCTATATCAAAGAGCCTGCTGGTCACTAATTAGAGCTTTTGTCAAACAGAAAAATCTGAGTTCCACAAATTCTTTGAAAACAGTATAAGGACAGCATACCACGGGGTTCCAAAACTATTATAAAAAGCAATCACTCTTATTAGATGCATATTACTTCTTGGCACAAGAGTTGCACTGTGGGGTTTTTTTGTTGTTTTTTTTTTTTTTTTTTAACTGGCATTTATAGTCTATCATTGAAAATACCTCATAAGCCTTCAAACAAACGTTGTCTACATAAAAAGTAAATTTATATATAAATTACTAAAGTCTAGACAGGCAATAGCTTTTCTTCCACTTCTCCAAAACCACTGAAGAGGGAAGCAGAAGAAACAGATTTTGCATCATCAGCAGACTTCCCCACCAACAGTTCATATTACGGTGAAAAGTTAAATTCCGTGATCTTCAGTTCCTTAATATTCTCAAAGCAAAGGCAATGGGTGGGACAGAATCAGTGAGAATTAATGCATACATCAAAGACCTCAGTTAATGTGAAGCACAAAAATATTTTCTATAATATTGCAAACTATATTCTGCACTGTACAAGCACCAGGGAAATTTCCACATACCACCTTAAGTGCAATTTGCTGATTCTATTCTGCTTTTTAATACTCAGTACTGGAAGACACAAATTCCGTCAGTGTCTGACAATATCACAAAACTAAAGGGTTTGCACTGAAAAATGCTCTTTTGACTATTCTATGCTTATTTCAGCCAAAGAGCACAGTCAGCAAAACAACACACATACTAGTATCAACAGAGAACAAGAATCTGATGTTGAGGCAAGCAAGAACAAAAATAACACCTTTTATCATTGCAGAATGCCCTTCAGTTCTAAAGTAATGTTTCTCATCTGTAAAAAAAATCTAACTATTTATGTCTCTACAAGTTGTTTTTTGTTGTGCTTTTCATGTGATACCATTTAAAATTACAATTACTTATATAATCTATTTTATTATTTCATCAAGTATATCTTCACTTTCTTCTTTAACAACAACTAATATTGCAACTGAAACTTTGTGATATCACCAAGGTGTTCCTGTCTTTTTGTCCTCTCTTCCTGAGCAGCTATTTTCACTCTAGAGTTGTATGCATGAAAATTAAGTCCTTTGATTATTTGACTATCCATCATTTAATCTCTCCTTAAGGGGTCTGAAGAAAAGGGAATAAGGATTCCATGACAGACAGGATGAAAAAAACAAGCAAGGAACTGCAGCTTGAACCAGACAGCTCAACATCCTGTTTAGATTTCTTCAGCTAGGTGGAAACTTCTCCCATCTTTCAGGTGCAGCCATGACCACTGCTGATGCAGGGCACTGACTTCACTGCAACCAACTCCACTGCTGTAACGCAGACTTTCATGGACAGCATGGCAGTTCCCAGTCTTTGATTCCTATTCTTCTCTGAACAGCAAGCCAGCCCATGTGGACACATACAAGCTTCAAAGGCAGATCACAGAAGATTTCTTATTGAGCTTTTTTGGAAAAAAAGGTTAAAGTAGTTTTCAGTTTGGAGAAGCTTCGTATTTCTTTTGGTATTTAGAAGCCTAAGCAATGTTCAATACAAGAAGTACTGTACTGAACCAGACCACTTGGCCCATCAGCCTTCCCTGACAATCACCAGTTTATTGAATTCCTGAGCTAAAGGTTAGAGCTGCACAGTCAAATCTAATAGTCACTAATGCTCTCTGTTCTGTTAATTTCTCTAATCCCTTTCTGAACACATTTACACTTCTACTCCACATGACATTTTGTTCCAGTAACACTGCTATAATTAAGTAGTTCACAAAGAGTATTTTCTTTTGTTTGCTGTGAAGACAGTAACCTATCTTCTCAAATTTCTCTAGAGAACATCATGCTAAGGGTCTTGAAGGATGCTGTAATGCTTCATGGTCACCTGACTTTTACCAGCCACCCAGCAATAAATGTTTGCAGCTACCAAAAATACCAGAAAATGTTTTCTTTCACCAACCTTTCCTGTGTGCACTACCACCACAGTGACTGACAAATCCAAACAATCTTCCAGCATACAAAATATTTTCTATTCTGAAGACAATGCATGCAAATAAAATCACAAAATTACAATGAAAACCTTTTTTCGGGTTTTCTTTAGTATTTTGTGGCAAAACAGCAAAAAGCAGGCTTAATGTTTTCTTCTTTTACATACCATATTCCTCAAATTCACAGAGAACAGAACTGTACCAAGAAGCAAGGAAAAAGGGAAATAGCCATTCCTGCTGAAACTGTTTGCCAATAGATTAAAGCAAACATTAGTGCTAATGTGATACGATGCTATCAAAAACTACTAATAACAAACTAGAAAAAAAAAAAGTTCATTTTTACAATGTATCACTCTTCTGAAACACCAGCTTCTTGTAACAATCATCGTGAGCACACACATTTTCACTTGACATAAAGGAGCTTTGCAAAGCTATTTCACTAATTCAGTTCTCACACATTAGCCCATGCGCTTAAAGCTCCAGGCTGATTTGGCTGTTCCACACATGTGATAACCTAACTGCAAAGCCACTCAATAAATGAGTCTATATAGCCGATGAAACAAACTTTCATCACTGGCAGCTAGCAAATCTTTCTAATCAGATAATCTTTAAACTCTTTATTAAGGTCATTCAAGGGATTGCAATGACGGGGCACACTGAAAAATTCAGCTGTTCAAAATTTAAGGATCTTGGGAATTAGCTTGTTTTGCTAAGCAGGTACATTTGCCAGATAAATAGCATCAGAAGAAACCTCTTTCAGCAAACAATCTCTGATTAATACATACATACAGGCAGTACTCCCTTATTTCCTATAAGTCAAATTAATGTGAAGAAGCCTAATTTTGAGACTTACAGAAGATGAAAGCAAACTGGCTTCAGAAGACCAAACAAACAAAAAATGCACCTCAATCATTGAAAAATAGTTAAAACATACTTAGGCACTTGAAAGAAATACCATAACAAAACATCTGAAGGAGAAAACAGTATTTATCACCTGTTGAAACATACAATTTAAGGAAGTTACATATAGTCTTTAATTAGGCTGCTAGAGGGATAACTCTACATAAACCTAACACACAACTGTCCAGCCAGCGATGTGTACTACAGAGATGTCTCTCAAAGTAACACATGTGCTGTTCTCACTGACATTGAAATGTAAAGAATAAAAGTAGCACTGTATTGACCGTTCGCTTGCACGGAATTCAAACTCCTAAGTTAATTCATTGAAGGCAAATACAGCTTTGCATTGACTTCAGAAAAGTGAGCCATTATTTCACTGACCATAATCGTTAGCACTTAGGAAGGGATTTTCCACTTACTGATTTTACACTAAAGATAGTAAAAGGCAAAATGTCCGCTCCCTTCTCTAACTTCTCTCTTTGCTGAAGCACTAAATTATGCAAAGAGAGAAATGGGTAAAATCAGTAATAATACACTGTTGCACTTGATGAATTGTGACGAGAGAAGAAGAATTAGCAAGATTTTTTTTACAGTACTGATACTCTGATGAGCAAACTAGGTAGAAAATGTATATAATGTTTGACTATCTATGTATGATATGGATAAAAATCTAAATACTCCATGTTTTCACACCTCTATCACTTAAGGCAATATGCAAGTCCAAATCTTTTATTATTTAAACCAGGCATGGCTTTGCTAGGAAGCACAACTATTGTAAGTTTTAAACTCTAATTTAGGCCCCTCTTTAGTCCATTTAATCTTTTAAAATTACAATATATAGAAGCGGTTAGCAGAAGAATGCAACAGCCCCATCAAGAAAGATGGAACACACTTAACACCAAATAAGGTTGCTTACAAGTTTGAAATGTTGTAGTTAATATTTCAACTGCAATGTCCTACAGGGTCTCTGAATACCTGCTGCGCAGCAGGCATGGCTTTATGAGTCAAGTCCCTTTACCTTTCCCTGGTGACCCTAAGAAAGCTCTGGAATCATCAGCATCACAGGCTTATTGGGGTTTTTTTTTGCCTTCCTTGTAGCCACTCACATCTATACGAAAACCTAAAAATACAGTAGCCAATCTACACACACTATTGAAATGCTCAATAAATTAATGTTAAAAAGGGAAAAATCCTCATCTGAAACATAAAATTAATCACTGGGAACCAATTCCCCTGCACAAACAGGGAGCTGCAAATGACAGTGTCTACAACCCTTGAGATAATGAGATAAGCCATGTTCTGTCTGTACTCAGTAATAACTAAGAAAGCCTCTGCACTCAGTTCCTTGGTTTGTTTGTTTTTTTCTGTAACAGGTTTTGAGGGCCTGCCCACTACCCAAGTACAACACTATTACATGAGTAAAAATAAAAACAAACTACAGAATGGACATGCGACTCAGAAGCTTACATCATCAAGCATGCAACTTTACCGTTAATATTATTTACATTAACAACTCTTTATGCCTTTCAACGTCAATTCTGAAATAGCATTGAAGTCAACAGAGAATGAAACAATTTCTAATACATTGGCATAACTATGAAATTACAATGAACTAGTATCATTAGTTTTATACAGCACAGAGCAGTGGTGGTAAGATTCCAACATACAAGGACATCCTACAACCTACTAGGAAGACTACTGTCATCTGGCTGCTCGAGAACATCAGCTGCACCTACATACGTATATAGATGTAGTCAAAACAGCTTTTACAGCTGTTGTGACACTGGATATGAAAGACAGGAGAACGTGTTATTTCCACTGATTTACCCAGTAAGAGTTGAGCATTCATTATGATGAAAAGCACATTCTACCTTCAAAACGTGAGGAATTTGTATAATCTAATAGCTTTCTCCCCTCAACAAATTTTACAGCAACAAACAAAATTGGATTTCAGGGAAAGGTCTGATGGGAAAAAGCCTTTGTTTAAGTTCTCTTAATTGAGAGAGAGAGTTAAACAGTAGTGATTCCTTTTAAACTCAGCATCAATTTCAAGCATACAGCACAAATATAAATCCCCTGCAACAGCACTGTTCAAGAAGAGTCACCCAAGTAGCCCTCAGCTGAAGATATTTTTTTTTTCGTAAATAAAACAGACTTCAGATATGCCACTTCTCAGGTACCCCTCTGCAGATATGTCTGAAACCAAGTACCTACACTCCATAAAAATACTTAGTTGGAGAAGATGTCACCACAGTATGAAAACCATTTTCAGCTTCACTTTCAAAAATTTCAGCAAGCTCCATAGGATGTTCCCTCCCATATCTCTCCCACAGATACAGACAAATGCTCTTTACTAAGACAATTTTCAAGAAACAAACAAAAAAATTCTTTATCCAGAGTCGGGAGAACACCCAGAAAACCATGTCCTTCTTCTGACAAAGTAGAAGCACACAGAAATTGAAAGTATTTTCATCTCAGAGTCTACTGAAAAAAGTGTGTTTTTCGACAGCATCATATTAGTTCACGGAGAGGTTTGTGTTCAATTCCAAACTTGCGCACTTAAATTTTCATCTTTTTTAGGTCGGTCAATTCTTCTCCCTGTGCTTTACTCCTCGCTATGAAATGGGAAATAAAGCTCCCCTCTCTTTTCCAAGTACCTCCTCTCATCTGATTTAACGACAGTGTTTGAAGCAAGAACAATAAGCCGACACAACACCTAGTCCTAAATCTGACATTACCCTGTCATCTACAAATCTTTAATAACACTCAACATCCTACAGTATTCCTTATAAATACCAGCAATAAAAATCAGCAGTTATAATACTAGGTCTCCTTTAATTCTTGACATATTACTTGCAGACATTTCTGTGGTGTATTAAATTTACACTTAAAAGATAAAGAACAACAGATGAAACCCTGAGAACAAAGCCTTGTCACCTCTGTTATTCTTCCTACGGAGTTTCATAAGCTAACTGGAGCTGATCTCTATCCTGGCAATTGGATTTCAAATTCACAAGGCATATCATTGTCCCAAGGCAGCCTACTCAATTCATTACCTTATCTATTAAAATGAATTCATAAAATGATGCACAAAGAATATGCCTAGTTGCTCACCAGGTATTTAACTGGCATAGGAGAAAGAGAAGCCCAGGCAAAATAAAAATGGCACCAAAGAGTCGTCTTCTGCCCTTCCCATCTGTAAATGCCAGCTTCCTTCTCTACAATTCAGGAGGAGGTGGGGCTGGGAAACACTTCTTTCAGAAGTTCCACCCTTCTTTACAGATGCACAGATTTCATTAATAGTTAACTGGCGACATACAACATTAACTTACTCTGGTATTCATAGCTTTCCATCCACGCTTGTCCCATGGTAAGCGACAGCTTCGGGCAACTGCTTACAAATATTTTCTGCACCATGACACACTACCCCAAAACTTATTTTTTAGTCTCTTTGTCTCACCAACTAGCTCATTTTAACACAGTAAAATTCCAGCCAGTTTTTCTGTAAGCAGAGAGAAAAAAAAAAGGACAACTGACAGAGCATTGGGCTGCTAACCAACAATCCCTCTCAAACATCCAAAAATGAGGCAGAGAGATTAATACTTACATGTTCTTAGGTTTAACAGACTCCTGGTGAAATCACTTTGAGTTTTACCAATATCATCAATGGACTAAAGGTTCTAGACTTGTCGCATGGGTAAACTGGAACGCTCTTCAAAAGAAAATCATTCCCCTTAAAGACCTGACCTTGCTCTTGTTCAAGTTAATAAGTCTTGACAAGTGCTTTGGAACAACCACTAGAGAGACTCTTGAGTGTAAGGTCTCCTTAACTGCGAAGGACTTGGAATAAGAGGATGCCTATACTAACCAGGCCCGCTAGGCCATACTGTCATGTATTTCAACATACAAATATTTGAAGCCATTTAATGTACACCAGTATTCAGAGACTTCGGCGATAAAGAGCTTTGTCCAACTGACTGATACTTCAACAATAAACTCCATTTAAGAGTCTGCCCAGTCTCATTTTATCCATCTAATTACTTACCTCTCTTGCAGGAATAGTACGCGATTAATGTTTGCTGATTAAGATTTGAAGGCACTTTGAAGATTTATTGTACTATACAACTGCTAATTATTATTGTTTATACCTGCATTGGGTTGGGAGGAAAATAGCTATTTGCCAAATAATTTCTGTTCCACATGTAAAAGTGAAAAATATTTGCTTTGTTGTGTTCTTTAAAAAGTAAACAGATAAAAGACTGCATTTTAACTTGCAGTCCTTCACTATGATACTTACTGTATATTTATAAGAACGACATGGCTAAAAAAAAAATCCCACCATAAAGGAAAAAAAGCAAAGAAACACAACACCTTCCTTCCCAGTGGAACAGGCATATGCAACATTTGTGCCTTGGTACTTCCCACCTGCAGGAATGCAATCTCCTCCCTTTCCTAGTCTTCTTCACTAATTCCCTTCAAGGCATCCAAAATGCAGTGCTATGTACAGGTTCAAGATGACCAGTTACAGTGGTTATTTACCACTCATCCATATCACAGCCCATTTTTACTTTCAAAGGCCTATGAAGCTGTGAATAGACTACTGGATCCCATCCTCTCCATACACTCTGTTATCCTGGTGAAAATGTGTGCTGTGCACTCACTTATCCCTTAATAGTCAGACCATCCTTCTCCCACTTCCTCGTTTCATGCATGCTGTTCCATCCACTCAAGTGTCCTCGAGTCTGTTGCTCTCATAGCCTCGAACTCCACTCAACAACAGTCTCAGAATGAAGAGATTTTTTTTTAATTAATCCGTTACAACAACAACCTGTGATACAGCCTGTCTCCTTTTACATCTGATATATTCAGAAGTATTTACGTTTACTTCACTTTAAACTTAAAAAAAATAAACACACTCTGAATAAAAAAAAATCAGAAGGTTTAATTTTTTTATCATAAAACAGCAAAAGTAAAAAAAAGTAGTCCCATTATGTATATGTATATTATGTATATATGTTACGTGCTTTTCCAGTCTCTTGCTGTCATTTTTTTTTTTTTTTACTTAAATTACTGCTTACATTTAAAAACTGTTTATGGAAAGATATGCTTGTTGGCAGGTAAAAAAAAACACTCCAGATGAAATACATATGCCCAACGTGAAAGCTGAACAGATAGGTACATTTGATAGCACTAGGAGTGGTAGCAAATTCTGTTGTAACTGCACTATCAAAAGATTCTAAGACTAGATTTACTGTTTCCTCATCAGTATTTCTTGCACAAGAACCAGACTATTTGTTTTCCTATTTATATTTGTATCCTGGTTGATTCTAACTCTTACAGAAATGTCTTTAAAACATATTTCTGGTTATCCAAAGACAGACTTGCACAGGTAAGAGTATCAGTCAGAGGCCTGACGCATAATTTGAACACAGAATGCAGTCCTGCTCTGGAGTCATTACTTCAGGTATTAAATGTCATCACTTCACTAACCTGAGCCCAAACGAATGACCTGGGAGTCAAGACACCTAGGAACATATGCATTCAATGCCAGCTTTCTTACATGAGGTTCAGCCCCCAGGAGAAAGTCTGTGTGTTCTGACCCAGTTTCACTGGACAGTTTCATAAAACATGTTCTCTTCCCACTGAAAAGGCTTCATGAACTGATCACAGTTACTGCCCCAGCTAGTTTCACATGCAAAGACTTTCATATTCCCTCCTCCAAAACTCACACCTTAATAAGATGGCTAGACACAGATTACCTGCAACCAACCTTACAGTTTTCATGTCCTACATTTACTTCTGATCCCACCTACAAAACCAAACCGGTTCCCAAATGTTTCCCCAATAAACAGCAGGGGTACAGAGCAGCTCCTGGCGGTTCCCTATGAAGTCACTGCCTTTGTTGTTTTAAACATGCAATTTAAAGAGAATGACACAATCCAGAATATGAGAGAGATTATCCTGCGGTCTGCGGAGGTGTCGATTGCTGGAAGATAAAAAGCCAATGAAACCTACGCTATTTCTCATCACCGGCCAACAGATTTATTCTTCATTTCTGTTCCTCCAAAGACGTTAATAAGGCAAAAAGTTTCCCTCTATTACGAAGTTCGGGGGGTTGCTTTGTTTGGTTTGCGTAAGCAAAAACCAGCCCTTCGCCGGCGGCGGACGCAACCCCCCTACGCGTGTGCTGCTGTTACTGAAAACCCAGTTCAACCCCAAAGGCGACCCGGGCTGGAAGCCCGGGGGGATGGGGGGGCGCGGACACCACCCGCCGCGCTGCGGGCAACCTTTCTCTCCCTCCTCCCGCGCTCCGCAGCGCTAGGCGGCCCGGGCTGCCCCCCTGCGCCGGCACCGGACAGCCGCGAGTCCGGTACCTCAGCCTGCCCGCACACCTCCGCGGGGCGCGAAACCCCCGGCGGCCCTCCGCCCTCCCTCCAGAGCGGCCGCGAAGGGCCCCCCGGCGCGCAGGGACCCGCGGCCCGGGGAGCCGCGGACCTACCGGCCGCTCCAGAGACGCCGTTCCCGCATGCAGGGCGGTGATGAAGCCGAGGAGCCCGGAGCTTCGCCCTCCCCCGCAGCAGCAGCGCTCGCCTAAGGTTGTGCTCGGCGCCTGTAAGGCAGCGCGAGGTGGGAGTCAGAGCGGAGCAGCATCTCCTCCCGCGCCGATCGCCCGCCCTGCCGCCCCTCTCCCGCACGGCGCGGAGAAGGCGGCGGCGGCGCTCCCCGCCCCGCGGCTCCCTCCCTCCACCACCCACCCTCTGCACGGCCGACCCGCCGCCAGCAGCCACCGCCCCTTACAACCCGGCTAGCGGGCGCGGGTACCCACCGCGGCCACCCGGCCCCGCCGGCCCGGCCCTCCTGCTGCCCGCTCCGCTCCACGCCGCTCCGCCGGCTGCTGCCCCCTCAGGGCCGCCAGCAGCGCGGGGAAGCGGCCGCGCAGCCGCCCTCCACCCCCGACGGCCACTCCCTCCCTCTCTCTCTCTCTCTCTCGCGCCCCCGAGGCGGCGGGGAAGCTGCTGACACAGGCCCGGCCCCGCCCTCTCCCTCAGCGCCCGGCCCGGCCCGCCTCAGCGCCCCGCCCGGCCTCG